>JAMKQA010016787.1:0-28939 GCA_024699735.1 Posidonia australis
AATGGGTTTTAGTGTTTTATTGGGTCATGTGGGCTAGTGTGGGTCTGATTGGGACCTACGTGGACTAGGGTTTTGGTGGTCGCGACCAGAGCGTCAACCGGAGGAGCCTGCTGCCAAATGAGCTCAAAATTACGGTGTCTACAAATTCTCCTTGTGTTTTTTCCTTCATTTCTGAAATTTTCTAAAATTAGATATTCTTGAAATATTTGAGAGTTTACATTCTTCCTCGGGCATTGAGTTTCTAGCACCCATCAATCAAACCTTTATCTCCCTTATCCCTAAATTAGAGGGAGCACAATGTATTAGAGACTTCAGGCCTATCAGCCTTGTTAATAGTCTATATAAAATCATAACAAAGACTCTGGCTTCTCGTTTATCCCCTGTCATTGATAAAGTCATCGATAACTCCCAGTGCGCTTTTATTCCTGGAAGATATATAGGAGATTGCTTCTTGATGGCTCAAGAAACATTAAACTTTATGAAAGTGGGGGTATCCCGGGGTATGTGCTAAAACTGGACTTTGCGAAAGCAATTGATAATGTGAATTGGGAATTTTTACTAGATTCCCTATCAGGATTAGGCTGTGGTCCCAAATGGACAAACTGTATTAGGATGTGCAGCATTTCTCAAGTTAGATTTTCTATTTTGATAAATGACTCTCCCAAAGGTTTTTTTTTTTAAGCCTCTAATGGTTTAAGACAAGGTGATCCATTATCCCCCCTTCTATTTATTGTTGTTACTAACATCCTAAATAGGATGTTATCCCTTGCTGTAAACAACAACTTGATTTCGGGCATCCAGTTGCCTAATGGTGGACCACACATCCTTAATATACAATATGCTGATGACACGATTTTGTTTTTAGCAGTTTCTGAAGAAAATATTATTAATATCAAGAGGATTCTGTGTTATTTCCAATCCTGTTCTGGATTAAAGATAAATTTTCAAAAATCATTTCTCACTAGAGTAGGGATTGGTGACGAATCCACCATCAGATTTTCTCATATTCTTGGCTGGTCCACCTCCCCCCTTCCTATCAGATATTTAGGTCTACCATTACATCATAAGAAGGCAAATAGCTCAGTCTGGTCCCCAGTGATCGAAAAAATCTCAAAAAAACTCTCTCTTTGGAAAGCCAAGCAATTATCTCTTGGGGGTAGACTTACTTTGGTAAATTCAGTCCTCTCAGCTATACCTACTTACTATCTTTCTGTCCTACACCTACCATCTAAGGTGGAAAAAATAATTGACTCACTAAGAAGCAAATTCCTATGGAAATCCTGTTCTTCTTCTTCATCCACATTAGATCTGGTTAAGTGGAAAATGCTTTGCAGATCTAAAACTCATAATGGATGGGGAATTATAAACATTAAAAGTTTCAATTTAGCCCTAAAAACAAAGCTGTTATGGCAGCTACTTTCTAATTTACACTCCCTCAAGTGGAAAGAGATTATAAAGGCTAGGTATTTTTCTAGATCATGGCCTGAGGCACTTCTAAATTCCTCAACAGGGAGATCATCTTCACTCTGGCAAGAATTGAAGAACTACTTCAATTTCCTAAATAGCTTTACCACATTCCAAGTTAAAAATGGGGACAGTATTATCTTCTGGGAAAATAAATGGTGGTGTGGGGAAAAACTAAAACATTACCTGCCAGATCTATTTAAGTTGGCTAAATTTAAAAAGGCTTCAATAGCAAAAAAAGTGGCAATTTATCGAGCTGATTTTAATAAACTATTTATTGAGCCTTCTTCATTTGATAATGTAGATAATATTCAATCCCAAGCGAACATTCTTACAGATATTATTAGAAACATAATGCTTTATCCTGAGAAAGACACTCTGGAATGGTCCCCCTCTAACAATTATTATACTGTCAAATCAGGATACCATGTTATAAATGATGGTGGAATTAGATTTAAATTTCATAAAGAAATTTGGTTCAGTTGGGTTCCCTTAAAGGTTAAATTATTTTCCTGGTTGGTTTTATTCAATAAAATTTTAACTAAAGCCAACCTTTGTAAGAGGGGTTGGATTGGTTCGGAAATATGTATCTTTTGCAGAAGTTTTGAGGAAACCACTAATCATCCTTTTATTTCCTGTCCCTTTGCTACATCTATTTGGTATGCTTTTATGAAGAGACCATTATATCCTACTATATGTTCTATCTTGATTTATTTGACTTCATTCCCACCCATTTATCTGACTTCCCTCTTAAAGGCAGTCATACCTTGATTCAGATTATTATGTGGTATACATGGAAGAAGCGGAATAACAAAATATTTAGGAGATCATGCAAATCTCCTCATATTGTTATTAACGAAATTTTCTCTGCCTGTCATTCCTGGATTTACAACTTGGGTATAGGTTTTGAACAAGAAGAGGCTCTCCATGCCTTAGCAGTCATGGATAATGAAAGGGCTATGGAGCAAACAACTCACGTTTCATAAAGCATCAGGGCTCAGGATTCTTTCCAACCCACCAGGAATGTTGAGGACAATATCCCATCTCTTGATTAACTTTTTGTTGATCGAACCATACTTTTTTGGTTTTTTTGTAGAATACTTTGATTTGGCATGATGTTGGCTATCTTATTTTTTAATTTGGAATATTTAGTTCCAATTGGTTTGTAATTGATATTGAACAATTCTGTGGTTCAAACTGGTTGTGAGTTCCAAGTTTGTTTAATATATTACCGTTTACAAAAAAAAAACTTTCTTTTTGAATTCTTTTTGAAACAATAAGAAATTTACTTATGTATAAAGATCTCCAATTTGTACCTCCATAGGATGTTTAAAAAAGAAAACAGCTTACACTATTTAAGTTCTTGAAGTCTTCGTTCTCTTCTACTCCACGATGAACAACCAAAGCTCTATCATATTTATGATTTTCCTAGCACTTAAATATATGATATATCATATAAACTTTTAAAAATAGCAATTAGTTCAGGAAAATGCTAGAAATTTCTAGAAAAGTAAATGACATTGATTTTAAAATGATATATTATTTTAGTCAAAAATGAGATTTTAAGTTAGTTATCTCATTTTTAAATGTTATAACTATATTTAATTCAAAAATAAAGATAAATCCATAATATCTAAGTAGTTGTCAATTTAGATTGCGTCAAAAATATCCCTAAAACTAATTAGCTTCCTCTACGTAATTATAGAAGATATTAATTTTAAATTTAATTTACTTAACGAGTAAGCTTTTGTTTAGTTCTAAAATATCTTCTAAATATATTTTCATTGCAGAAAATTTCAAAAATAGAGACTAAGGTAGTGTTTGGTAACGCTTATGGAAAAATAGATTATTCTCATAAGCAGCGTTTAAAAAAAAACTAATTTTCACAGCTTTTATAATCATCTTATTTGACAGCTTTTATGCACAAACAAAAAACTGGCTTAATAAAATAATCCAGCGTGAAAAAAATTGTTTGGTTCAGCTTTTTAGGAATAAGCGTTTTTTTTCATAAGTTGATTCTAATAATCGTTACGAAACTGACCCTAAGTCTTAGATAGTTACTAGGTTCATAACAAAATTAGTTTGGGATTTAAATTTAAAGAATTTGGATTTTAGAGCTCATTACCACTCTGATAGGTGACTAGCTTTAATGTATTATTTTATTATTTTTTAAATTGATTTTCTACACTGAGAAATTAAAATATCTATGCTTGTCGTCGCTATATGCAGTGATAAGTCAAAATATCTAGTTTTTAATTTTAAAAATGTAATTTGAATTTAGATTAATATATAGATAAAATAAAATATCTGTTCTAGTTGCCAGTGCATGTGGCGACGAGATAAAATATCTGATTTTTAATTTTAAATATTTAAATTTTGATTTAAATTTAATATCTAAATATTATCTCCTCGTCCTCCCACGAGATCTAACGCCCAAGCCTTATATAAATAGTAGGGGTGTACGTGGGTCGGGTTAGGAGTGAACTTACAACCCAACTCATATTGTTCGGGTTGGATAATTTTGGACGCATACCCAACCCATACCCAATCCAGATCCAACCCAACCTAAACCACAAACTTTGGGTTGGTTCTTGGGTTTATAGCACTTAAATTTTATACAAAAAAATATATACAAGAAAATTTGACATGTGATACATTAGTATTGTTTAGCCATCTAATAATAATTTTCTCCGATAATACAAGAGAATGGTGCTAACTTAACTAAAGGACCAGAATATTGCAAAAATTAGAGGATAATTCATGATTTATTGATCCAAAAATAGCTAATAAAAGTATAATTGCTTAACAAACAGAAATAACATTATTAATATTGTCGATGAAATATATACAAGTGCAAAGCATAAGAAGTGAAAAAAGAAACTGTGATTAATGTTTTATACTTTTATAAATTAAAAATTATATATATATCATGTATTTATAAATATAAATAATTACTATTTTTATATATATATATATATACACACACACACCTTCGGGTTCGGGTCGGGTTGGGTAACCCAAGCTTGAAACCCATACCCAATTCACAAAGTTCGGGTTTGGGATTTTTTGACCTATACCAAATCTATGATTAAAAAAATCCAACCCAACCCAACCCACACGGTTCAGGTTAATTCAGTTTTCAAGTCAACCTAAACCCATGTACACTCCTAATAAATAGACTTGAGCTAGAACTTGGGGATAGGCTTTTTAGAGAAAGTAAAAAAAGGGAGTTTGTGAGAGGAAAAGGAGAGTGATCTAGGGCTTTGAGAGAGAAAGCCATATTCTAAGAGATTCATAGCTGAATCTTGTCAAATTCTTGTGAGAGAATCATAATCTAGAGAAATTGCGTTAGTTTTGAGTGAAACAAGGGTTCGAAGCTCTGTTCGCACCTTTATTCCTTCATCCCACGTCATGTTATATCGAGGGTGAAGAGAGTATCTATTCCTACCTTTTTTTCATTCATTATATTATTCCCTTAGAGGCATTGCATTTGCATATAGGGAACCACTTCGATTAGTATCAATCACATTTATTTATGTTTTTAATCATTTTTCTGATGTAATTTACCACACACTTGAATTAATTGAAATCTATTTTATTTGTTTTGAAGGGAAGGAATATATCACGTGATACGAAAACGTCGTTGGACAACATCATGTCGTTGATCCAATGAGCCAAGGACTTACAATCACTCTCCCGGAGACACCTTGTTAGTTGGCATTGCGAATAGGTAAGTGACGATCACAGTCGTTGACGTACATGGAAGTGTCGACATTTTCATCTAACACACCCCCAAATCAACATCCATAGAAGGTTGAGATGCTCTTCTTAATAAAGTTTCATTATTTTGTACCACATATGGAATTGTTATTCCTAATATGGAAAACATATATTTTGTTTCACGATGATCATACTAAAAGATTCACAAAATCACAAATCTTCATTATTATCAAGTTCAATTATTTTAGTTTGTCATAGATTGTTAACTTCAAGAACTCAACCAACGATATTTACCAAATCAAACATAGAGTTATTTTTTTGTGTGGTATGTCAAAGTCGAAATGATTTATTCCCTACTTTTGATAAGGACAAGTTGATGTGTACATTGTATCTATTGGTTATTTACTATTGAAGTCCATATTAACACTACCAATTGCTATCGCCACAGTTGAAAGAACATTTTTTACGATGAACATTGTAAAAAATCTATAGCACAATTGAATGAGAGATTAATGGATAAACAATAGTTTGATGACCTACAATAAGATGTATTTGATCATGCTGATAATAAAACCATCATATAATACTTTTAACTCTTCTTTGGATGTAGAATAAAAAAGGTAGAAATAAGTAGAAAGTGGTGTTAATATTTTGATAGTATTGTTATTTAATTTGAAAATAATTTTCTTTTAAAGGTGAATAAATGTGTATAAGGAGATATTCTAGTTTGGATGAAAAGTAGAATATGTATCAGAATAAGTGTTGAAATAAGTGAAAAATATGTAGATTAATAATAATCAACTTGATTATTAAGTTATATATATCTAATTTAAAGTATGTATATATCATATTATATATGTATTAATTTTTAAATAAAAATAAACACATCATATACATACGTGTATTAGAATAACTTAATGAAATAACTTTATTCCATTTTTTCCGCAGAATACCTATTCTCAAATGAGTAAATCACAATATGAATTACTATTCTAATTTATTTCAATTTTTACACAATCAAATGGAATTTAATCAACTTGATTATTATGTTATATATATCTAATTTAAAGTATGTATATATCATATTATATATGTATTATTTTTAAACAAAAATAAACACATCATATACATACATGTACTAGAATAACATAGTGAAATAACTTTATTCTATCTTTTTCGCGAAATACCTATTCTCAAATAAATAAATCAGAATATGAATTAATATTCTAAATTTATTTCAATTTTTACACAATCAAATGGAATAGTGATTCCTATTTTCGATTTATTCAAGAACTTATCTTTCATCTAAACAAAGACTTAAAGAATGAAACCTCATCTAAGACAATTGTAATTCTGTTTTTATTACATTTTTTTAATGTTATCATAAATCTTTAATGTATTAAAATTTCTTATAATATAGAATTTTAATGCATTAAAACTTCATTTTTTGAATTATATGATTAATTATATATTAACGCCTCTGATATAAATTGCCACAGGTCTACAGGACTGACATTCGTCTATATAAAAACCGAAGTGCATTAAACATAAATTTTAATGGGAATCTCCACCAGCATACTCTCTGGCATCCCCGTATCAATAATGTTACACATGGTACGGTTCTGGAAAACAAAGAGCTCGGACTAAGCAGAAAAGCCAAAATGTTACTGATGTTGGGTTAAAAATGTTCCAGACTACATATGAAAGGAAAAAAAATATCAATTTGTATCAGCCATCCTTTGATGATTGGACGAAGAAATTGTCCCCTCAGCTTCATGATGGCTGCAAAGTCTTCAAAAATTAATGCACGATCTGAGTGGATTATTAAATGCAGAAGGCATCTGCTGCTCACTTAAGTGGTGTCAAAGAGAAGTCGTGAAAAGATGGGAGTTCGGCCGAAAGCCTGATACATCATAGGTTACTTGATCTTTCTCACCATTCTCCAAGAAATCAACGAGATAACCAGGCTCAAACATATCTATTCCATATCTTATACACACCGATACAAGTCTGTTTGATCACCTTCCCTCAAGAACATAAGCCGAATGGCAATGCATGTGGGCTTGTCTATCTTCGGCCTAAATTGTTGTGATCTCCATAGGACTGAGCTCCGTAACTTACAGAAAAATCTTGACCCTTGACTCTCCTGTAGAACAGAACATAAGCTGCAGCCGATTTTACTTCCTCCTCATTTATAGGAGAAATATGGCTGTCATCGAAATTATACCAACGGTTTTCATTTAGGAGCTGCATAGAAAAGACGATCAGGTTCAGTCCCCATGAGAATGGAAGTATAAAACCAAATCACCCATTCATACAGAGATCAATTGCGTGAAGCTCTGCAACATGTGAATACTGAGTAGGTAAGTTAATTCGTGCTGGGTGTAATGCATGAATATAATAATGTTAACCATAGGAAACAGACTTAGAAACGAAAAAGAAAAAATAGAACTACAAAAACTAGTGGCTGCTGAAACATGTTGATAACAGCAGGCATAGTCCATTCAAAAGCCAAATATCCAACATCGAGACCTCTTGGGCAGCACATAGTAGTGGGATTTTGGACAGGATGAATTTGCTCCTAAAGAAACACTTAGGAAGAATACATCAAATGGATAATCAATTGGCAGGTGAATTTGATGTTCTAGTACAACTAGGGGTATAAACAGATTTAGGATATTTGTCTCATATCAGTCCATTTTCAAGAAGAAATGGATTATCTATATCCGTCTCAAGCGGATACAGATACGAATATCATTTTTCAAATAATCCATAATATCTAATCTATATCCGTTGTCTGTATTATACAAATATATTCTTTGATTTGATTGTAATAATATATATATAATGTCAATACTCATAATTGACTGATTTTTCTATGATTAATTATGTAAAAGATATTGACTTGTATATATTTCAAACTTTAGACATAAAAAATTCTTGATATTGTACAATATCTATTTTTTTAATCTTTAATTCGTCTGTCAAATATTTATACCATATCCATTTTTTAAGGACATAGATATACACTTTTCATATGCAAATGATATTCATATCCATATCCGTAATTGTACTTCAAAAACAGATACAAATATAGTAACATCCATATTCGATTTGTTTGCACTCTTAAGTATGACTATGTAAGTCTAGAATTCATGTAGATACCAATCTGACCATCTTCATATAATATCATTTAGCTCAAAATTGATGGGATGATATTTAAAAAAAATACAAGCATAAACATAAAGATTATACCATTGAACAGCTCACCTTGATGTGTGCAGTATAGTGTCCACTTGCCATACTTCCATAGTGATTGCTCAAGGCGTAGAGCTCATAAAGTTGTGGTTGTGGGTTTGTTTTGTGAGCTACATAGTTCGTTAAATCGAAGTCATGGATGGGGAAGTTAACAAAGGTCTCCAGTTTATGCTTATTTGATCTGCTGTAGGAGAACCTTTTCAAATGAATGACCAGCACCTCGGGAAGTCTCCACAAGTCCAACTTTTTGCTAGCTTGTCTTTGCTCTTTGCATCGTGGGCAATTCCTTCACATGAAATTAATCTTGAATTAGTAATTCACATTGAATAATATGGATAAAGCTTGTAAGCTGCATTGCTTGATGGTACAGCGTGCACATGACTTCATAAGCTTTACATTTGCTATCCAGACAAACAGAGTATAGAGTGGCTTGTCCATGCAGTTCCTATTTGGAAGTATTAAAGTGCCTAAAACAATAATGCAAATATCAGGAATAAAGTTTTCAAAATAAATGTACATCTCAACAAACAAAACAGCCACAGTAAAATACAAACTTCAAGTTGTATGATTTCACATTGCCACCCACCCCCTCCACCCCCACCCACCTCCCCAAGAAATAACTAGAGTAGACCGGCATACTCTCAATAAGTTCAAATCTAGCATTGGAAATTCCAATTGTTTGAGAGAAATCTCATCAAAAGCAAAAATATTGAAAGTTAGATTTAGCCTTAACTTTTAAATGTAATTCACGTTAGGAGGTTATCAAATGAAATATTGTATTTTAAAGAGATCCAAAAGCATACATAGTTTTGTCGATACTGATGCTAAACTAGAAGTTCTTATGGCAAACAAGCAATTATTACCAAATTCAGACACAACAATAAATGTTGGCAACTGTATAAGGTATATATATATATATTACAATGCTAATCAAAGAAACAACCATATCAACTAGCAATTTTACACAGATAAATTTCAAATTAAAGGTCCATTGCTCAAAAGATAGTAAGTTACAGCCTTACAGCTATGAAACTTATCAGCAGACTATGAAGTCTGTAGTGACCAAATAGGAAGTGATGGTACACTCCTGAAACGAAATAAACATAAGAAAATTGTTGATAGTTACCACATGTCTTCAGGCACCAGTGGTTCCTCCCGCAAGAAGGCTTCCATGCATGCATATAAAGAAAGAGGCTCATTACGAGACTTCTTTGGTGCTGGAGCTGGACCATATTTTAGGACTTCTGGCAGGTTCTCCAGATGATGAGTACTGTATTTTTCAAAATCGCTATTTGAACAGTTCAAATATACAGTAAGTGAAGATGATAATAAAGACAATTTAGTGGTTTGTGCTTCCTCCGTTGACAGATCAATGCAGGCATTGTTTTCATCAGCCAAGTGAAGAGGCAATATGGAGTTAGTCGACAGTCTTGAACTGTCTTTTTCCTGACATGTTGACATAACAAATGCATCTATTGAAGCTTCACTGTTACTGATATGAGATTTTTCCAATTTTAGCATAGGGGAGAGCATTGTATGAACCATCGTTTGCACATCACCCCCTGTCAGAGGGCCATCACGTGAGATTTGAGTGACAAGAGGTGTCCCACAAGGCTTCCAGACCATAGGGCTCTTGGAACTGCTAAACTCCCTATGATAAACATGCACCAGGATTAAATGAGGGGAAAAGGCTAGCAAACATCTCACCATATAGAGGGCATCTAGTGATCATAATAAGAGAAACTACTTTTACAACATTAAACAATATAGCTGAATAAAGAGACTATAGGTTCGTAGGCTCCCAGGTATCAGTCAACAGAAATATAATATTAACTAACCCTATCCTAGACAAAGAAATAAATAAGGAAGAAATAGAGTAACTAGCCAAGATAAGAAGCCCAAAGAAAGAAACAAATAAGGAAGAAATACAGCAACTAACCAAGATCAGAAGCCTAAAGAAAAATTGGAGTTCAAATATGGATTTAGATGCATGAAATATCACCAAAAAAGCACGCAAGACAGATAAAAGATTATACATATATAAAATATGTGACTGAAGCTTCCATTGATGAAGAAAAGACCCCACAATTCTAACCTACCGACCAAAAAATTCAAGGTTACAATCAGCCAACATTTACAACTAAAACATTACAGGTTAAATTGTAATCAAGAAAAATGGGAATGAAGTAGGTGTGAGTGTAGCTTGCTCCAAAGATGAACTAAATTAATTAGTTAACACCACGGGAGTTATTCCAGTCAGGATTGGGGTAATGGTTAACTCCACCCAGCAAAAGATAACTTTCTACACGTATCAGTATTTTTTCCTTAATTATCAACTATGATTTAGATCAAAAGAAGTCAAGGATTCCTCAAAAATAGCAAAAGAAAACAGGAACACATGTACCAAATGATTTGAATCTTTCTTTCACTTATCAATTATCAACTTTAAAGAAAATTATTTGGGAGAGTAAGAGCTAAGTGCCGAAATAGCATGCAATCACTTACCGTTCTTCACGACGATGAATGAGTTGAAAAAGCATTGAATTCCTTATTATATTAGGAGTTTTATACGCTGCTAAGTGATCATCATCTTTTATGGTGGACAACAGGGTCAGAGGATCATCCAGGAATCGGTGAATTAAGTGGCCTCGAATCTGACAAAGATAATTGGGATAAGTTACAGTACGAGCATATGATCTTCCAGTGCATCCCGTTATATTTGCATGTCCATGCTAATAGAAATAGGAAATGTTTACAAACCTCAGCAAGTAAAAGTTTCTCCCCTGATTTCAGCGAGCAAGCACTGCTTAGTGCTTGAATCAGATCTTTGCAGCGACCATGCTTGGGAACACTAACTGTGCAGGGAGCAGGAACTGTACTACCGTCACTTGTGAAGACCATAACAGTCACTGACCGAGCAGTGGCAAATTGCAGAGGCAGAGATAGGTACATAAATGGATCAAAGGTCACTGAGACTTTCCCACACACAGGACAGACAAGAGTTGATTTATATTGACCCTGTCAACATTTGTGTCATTCTTACATTAAAATGAAAGATAATTTAGCATGTCGGTATACCACCAACAACCATTCAATTTCCTGTAACCAGCGGGTTAAACACAACAAAAAAACAACTAAAAAAACATACAAGGAATACTGAGCCCCCTATGTAACAAGTCAATACGAAACATTATACCCATTGGCCCAATTGCCTTACCTGAACCTGAAGCACTTCTAGTAAATAAGAAGGCATAAAGCGAGAGAATTAGTGGTGTTTCTAAATTCAAACAATACAATAACAGGGAGATCATCTCTCTTTAAAAGTATCCGTATAATAACCACCAAAGGGAGAGATAACAGTAACTATGTGAATGTCACCCTCAGGTAATCATGTGCACATTTTTAAGGCAGCAGCAAGGAAGAAGAAGCTCATTCCAAACAAGCATGAAAAAAGGAGAAAATATAAGCTATATCATACTTACTTGGCATACATCAACAATAATGGAATCATTGCGAGCAATGTGATTTTGCCAGTATTCATCTGCAACTTCCTCATCTGGACGTCCATCTGCATCTTTGGTCTTTATGTAAGGTTTATGTTTTACACGATTCAGATCTTCATGTAGTCCATCTAATAAAAAGGCCAACAGCTCCTAAAGAGAAGAATGAGTTAACAATCCAAGGACCGGAAATCTGCATCGATAGCTTCAAAAGCAACAAATAGGAGAAGACCCTACACCTGAGAATCATGTTGGTTATATCCACTAAACTGAGGTGCGAAACGAGCAAGTTTAGTTTTAAATGGTCGAGGAGAAACTGGTGTCCGTCCAGGAGCCCACAGTTTTCTGAGCAATTCCCCAAACGTTATTGCAAGTTCACCCTGAAAAAATAATGTGTCAGAAAATGGAAAATAAAAAATACAAATATATCAATGGGCCTTTGCAGCCATGTAGTCTTCATGATAGCAGCTGCTTGCATAAGAAAAATGTGGCTGAAATATAGAAACCTCCTAAAAATTAATTGGAATGTTCCATAGAAAAATAAATATGTTGGTTTCAGGAAGTTATTTTCTTGAGAATTATTTGGATCTTGGATATTAAATAAAAAAATAAATTATTTGAACAGAAATACTTAACAACTTCAATTTCTTATGTTATTAATGTAAGGCATAAAAAAATGTTAGCACTGAATATAAATTTGCAATATAATTAGCAAAAATGAAAATTTGAATTTCAATATATACTTACAAGTGAAAAATATGTAGTTATAACCTTAAAATATTGTACATGTTACATGTACAAGAAGAAAATCCACTAATTTGTCTGTTGTTCTGGTAAACTGGTGTCCAGGTGGATTTTCATCTCAGGCTCAAAATGCCGCCAAATGATGAAAAGGTAAACAGCATAAAATCATAATATTTCTTTAAGGGATTAAGGATATGAGAAAATCATAGTATACAAACTTATATCACACTAATGCACTGAATCTTCCATCCGAAAAGATAGTTCATACAAAATGGCTATCGATCCAAAAAAAACTATAAATTGGCCAAGAAAAGCCACAGAAATCATGTGTAAATCTTCTTCAGCCCCCCCACCCCACCCCCCCAAAACAAGGTTTCAGCTATTGTCCCAGTAAAAAATGAAGATGCAAAATTTCATTGCCTCACCCCCCAGAGGTGATTTCTCTTCAGGCATGATCAGAGTAAAGTCAAGAGTACCATACACCATATCATATAACAGTCATAAAATAAAAGGTTAAGTGACAGGAAACATCCCAGAAGTAATATCTTGATGCTAATAAGCTCATTTCCTTAATTTAACTTATACAATTCAAAAACATAATTTTTCAGGAGGAGAAAAGTAGAATGTACTGCTTAATCTACAAACTTGACTACTTACAACCATGCCCAAAGGATTCTGCCAATTTATTTCTTGACGATAATCTTCCCGGAAGTATCTGGCAAACTCAGGTGTATGCACAAGGCATTGTATTGCACTATTCATAAAACAAGTGTTTCCAAGGTTTAGCAACCCAGTCAAGCCTATAGAAGCAGCTCTCGTACCAATGTTACTAATGTTTCCAGATAAAGTATCATAATCACCACTTGGGGATGCCAGAAATTGATTTTGTGATAGCTCAGCACCCCTAGAAGCAGTTCTGCTAGTAGATAAACCCCCTGCAATAGATGAGCTAGTTCTATTAGGTTCTTGATGAACAGAAGACTCATTCTCGGCAGAACCATTCTCCTGAGCAGAACCCATGCATCTGTCATATGTCATGCCATTTCCGTCAGGGACAACCTCCACAAGAATCTGTGTATGATGAGTTTTGTAAGTAACTTACGACAATGTGGCTAATAATATGACTCAGCTATGATAGTTATTATCATAAATGATGATAATTTCCAATTTACTGTTGTGTAGGGTGAGAAATAAGCTACATGTGCAAGAAACATAATAAGAAAATGAAAGCAGCAACAATTTCTAAAAGGAGAGCAGAATTAATAATGTAAACTTAATTTTAAGTTCGGAGTTTGACATACATATGACATTTAATGCCAAAGTTTTAGCAATGAAACAATATCAAATAATGTGAAAATGCGACAAAATAATACAGGACAACAATCATGGTGAATCTCATTACGCAGAAGTCTGTATGCTATGACAGGAAGAAGCTACAGCAAAGTAATACAAGATCTTCACTGTGATTAATCTCGTTATGCCAAGATTTGCATCCTATGACAGGATGGAGACACTGATACCCAAACGAATCAGATGAATTGAATGTGAACAACAAGGAATGCTATTGACAACTTAACAGAACATAACAACATTCAGGAAAAAAATGGAGCAATTGAAAAGAACTTTATATAAAAGGTCATGGTAAGAAAGACAAAAATGCAGTAAAAGATGAAAATGATTGCAGCAATCAACAGACTTATAGGAATAAGCCACAACACCACCAAAAGTTACAACAAAAGAAATTTTCCAGCATGCATTTATCCTCAAGTATGAATCAGTCCTATCCCCTCCAGTATCATTTCAATGAGCTGCCAAATCACTGGATCACAGATGAAGATGCTGGCTCCTTGCTTTACCCCTAAAGATTGATTATTTCTCAAGCTACCAGATCACCTACAGCATGTGGAACCACCCACGGCTTCTTATACCTCCCAACATCAAGTCTTGTACAAATCCCCAAAAAGCCTCAGAAGAGCTCTGCACCTCCAACCATAGTGTCTAGTGCCAAGGCAACTCAACCACCACAACCAAATAAACGGAAATTTAATAAAAGATGTCGCACGTCCTTCACCTCCTGTAATGATACAATCTGGAACCCACTTCTCTCAAGAGTCACTCAGTGAGAATCCTTTCTGAATCAGCTATCAAGCAACAAAGTGGAACTTTGGAGGAGCCCTAACTGTTCCAAGTCCATTGAGCCCAGCACTACAACAATCTCAAAGAATAAAAAAAAAGTCAAAATATATCTAGAACACTTGGTCAAGCATGTTAGGATATCTGCAAATCAATCTCATCCTTGTACTACAACAGCTCAGCCCAAAAGGATTGCCTAAACAAGAATCCACTATTTAGAAAAGTCTCAGAAAGCATTGATAGATCTTGAACATCCTCAAAGACCATTTGATTACTTGCCGCAAGCAAATTCAACTTCCTAAGAGTGTCAGCCTTCCAGCACACGCAATCTAATTCCCAGACAACTTAAGTTGTCAAATGGAAAGTACATACTATGAAAGAAAATACTAGGAAAAAAACCTATTAGTAGCTTATATGCCATGGGAAGGCTACAATTTTGAAGAAGTGGTACTTACCAGTGAATGTCTGGTATATAGTGATATTGATACTTCTTTTCACATATGGGAATATGAAATTCAGACCCATATGACAATTCATGGCCCCAATGAATCACTAAGGCAATACCTCATACAGAGGATCATTTACTCCAAAATTTAGACAGAAATGGAATTGTGAGAAATGGAACTGTGATGCTGGGATCTTGGGTAAAAACTAGCAATATTTTAGTAGGTAAATTAACAGCTTAGATGGCGAACGAATCATTGTATGTCCCAAAGGATAGATTATTACGAGCCAAACTTGGGATTCAGGTATCCACTGCAACGGATACTTCTTTCAACCTTCCTCAGACATTTTCAAAAAATTAAAGACAACACTCAAGATGCATAAGAACCTGCCTAGAATTTCATGAAAAGCCAGGGCAACAGTATTACACGCAATGAATGAACATTCTCCAATTGTTTGGTTTGCAACCAGCCTATTGGTCCTCTCAAACAGGGATAATTTAAGCTGGGAAACTGTAGTTACACCAATTTTCTAATATTTCTATCATCACAATGTGCCCAACATATGGATTTTTCAGTGGAAATTTTTACAAGGCCAACAAAGATCAACTGTGGGTTTACTTCCACCTCCAATCTTAGAAGGTAGGATGCTGCCATTTATTGTTTCACAAAAATGAAACCATCCATATTCCCAAAGTAAAAAGATGGAGTTAAGCAAGCTGTTGAACCAGAAACTACAGAACTAAATCTCATAAAACAAATACTACAATCAAAATTAGATTACAGCAGGTTCACTGGTCTATAGAAATTGCTGAAATTATGGATTATTAGAGCATATGGCTGCCAGCTAACACAATAGTCATTGCAGTCCGATGGATGAAATGAACATATGTGGAGACAAAAAAATATTTAAAATTGTGAACTAGTACCAACCCCAATTGTTAATACTAGTGAAAATTGAGGGGTGTTGTATATTTCTACAAAGATTATACTCCACAAATGCAAACAAATCTCAAGTTTGATGTCCTACATCCATACTTGTGGACAACATCATCCATACTCTGTTCCATGGATGCCATGAATGTAACTCACCAAATTTTATTAATGTCTCTCATGCTAAAAAGATGAGCTCACTATAGATTTCACAATCCAACACATCAAGTCTCAAACTATAAGCACCACAATGACACCCTAAAGTTACATAGAGAAAAGGTATATAAATTACTCGTGCATGATTTTAAAGGAAAAAGGGCAAGGCATGGTCTTAGAGATGTTCAGCCTACAAAAGTTTCTCTTACAGGACTAGCGACAAATTATGATGAAATCTATTTATAGATTTTGATTGTGGATTTCATCAAGAAATTGCAACTGGACCAAAAGTGTCAACGAAAAGTGAATGGCTGCCGTTATCTTCCTTACATTGTGACACTGCACAGCATCAGTCAATAGCCAATTTTTTCCCTATATGTGTCAATTTACAACCAGCCACGCCCTTTCCAAATTGAGATCAAGGAAGAATCAAGTCATATAAATGTGGTTGCAGAATGGTAGAATATGTTCAAGTCATATATATGTGGTTGTAGAATATGTTCAAGTCATATAAAGAGCACAAGATGATATGTTCAAAGAGCATATGACAAGAGCAATATGTTGCTAAAGCCTCAAACTGACTATTAGATGAGAAACTAAAACAAATTCAAGAAGAGTCGCAAATAAATGGACACCCCTAAAACAGTTCTCCTCTAGCTGTGGAAGACCCTTACAATTAAGATTGACTTACAACCTATAACATATTATTATGATGAGGGGAACTATGGACACATGAACCTTTTCAGCTGGCACGTATGTCATGGTGTATTATAATTCTTTTGTGCAGGAAGATGACGCAGCATAGCATTTTAGAACTCAGACAGAAATGATTTATTTGTTCCTTTAGATATCTCGACATTTCATATGAAGGCAAGAGAAATGAAAATTGGAAGCAATATTGAAATGGCAAGGATGTGTAAAGACTCATATCTTGGTCCATCTGTATATTGGAATCATCCAGGGTTTTCTCCATGTTGTCCATTAAAGCATGCTTCTGATGTCCATAATAGTCCCAAATACATACCTGTAACAAAAGATAAATGCATATATCAAAAGAAGCTCTATGATTAGTTGATTATTGATTCAGAGTAAATAAAACTGCACTCACTTGGTCCAGTACCAAATCAAATATTTCACAGGCCTTTCTATGAAGTTCTCCAACTGTTTCCTACAAAGTTCAAACACTGTCTTCAGGCAAAATGGAAAACATAAATACACATGTAACAAAATCCAGTTTGAATGATGATAAGGTCCATTACATGTTCACTTGCATATGTTTAAATGTAATCGAGACTTCTTCTTTTCGAGCAGTCAAGAGTTTTAACCTTGCATATGTTTACATGTAATCTGAAAGCCACATGTTCAATCCACACTCACCACAGTCATTGTGGAGAGCAAGGGATTCACACTGCTGACGCCACATAGTGGGGTTATGGCGTAGTCGTGCTGTCGTGGTGATGGTGGTGGTTGTAGTCAAAGATTAACCTTGCATGTTTTTGTTTCAGCCTTTAAGGCGTACATCTTCATATACACATTGAACTCCATATGCTAAAATTATTCCATTTATATTTTACACATGGTATTGTGTTATTAGCCTCCATATTTTCCACAACCAAGATAAGTTTGGAGACAAATAAGTACATGTGAAATGTGCACACAATTACAAGCATTTGCTACAATGTTCATGCTAAAAAAAATCTACATGTAAAACAAATATCAAACAATGAGAGCAAACACTAGCAGACTAATTAACAACAACCTGAATAGATTAACAGTTTGGTAACATACACAGCACCTTTTTGCTGATTCTAATGACAGCATGCTCCCCTTTGGGCTCCACAAGTAACTGGAGACGAAGCTGATACACTTCTATTGCCATCTCACTCTGAGAGATACCTGTAATGATAGCTTTTCTTGAAAGTGCTGGCCCTCCTCCATACCTTAAGAAAAAGAAAAATGCCTGGATATTTAAAAGAACCTTGAAATTTTATTACAAAAAGATAGCATCATACTTTCTAACAAGCTTCTCATGCAATATTTCAAATGAAAATAATTACTCAAGATAAAATGAAATGAAAGATTATATAATTGCCAAAGAAACAAAACATAACTTCAAAAGTATATCAAAAATTTAAGCATGCATAAAAATATACCCTGTAATCTAGGTTAAGAACTGTAAAGGGAGGCTAAAACAAAGAGAACAAATTATGACCCTTTGACCACATCTCACTACCTCTAGGCATGTTCTCCACTGACAATTTCTTTAACCATCACCAGTCAACAATGCAACCAAGCAAGCTTTTAGCGGATCTTTTCTAGATCTCCTAGTTCAATTTTCAGATCATGGACTCATTTCACTTATCGGATTGCTCTAATTATCTTCTTGTAAATATTGTCAGAGCTTTGGAAGAGGGTTGAAAATATTGTCAGAGCTTCGAATTATAACAGAAGTTTCCTATGATGAATGAACTATATTAAAAAATTCACATATGAAATTAATGAATTATGGACACAACAAAAGATCAACAAAAATGGCCCTTAAGCATCCTAGCTCAATCAAAGATTGCATTATTAGCAAAATAATATATAGAGGAAAGAGAAACATAAAAAAAATAGATATTGATACAGCATATAAACAATGCTTGAAAATTCAAAATGGTATGTTATGATCTATCTCCTATAGTTTTTACCATTTATATACATTATGTATAAGCTATACTCAGAAATCTGAAAATGCTAAAATTAGTTGCAACACCCAAGAGGGAATAAGATTGAACCAAAATAATAGTCAAGGACTCCCATATTAATTCTCAACAGTTGGCTCATGCTATCATTTTAAAGATGGCCTACCCTACCATTTAATGTGCCTTCTATCTGGGACTGAGAATGGAACACCAACTGACATAGAGACGTATTCGGGATAAAAATAACTGAAATATAATCAGATAACAAGTTATCTAGTGGCTCATCTCATAGAAGAATTGGTGGAAAAGACAATTGGCTTGCCCCATGTATGATATTTTTGAAAATTTGAAGGCATAATTGACACATTATTCCCACCTAAGAAGAATGGAGTCATGGAGACTTCCCAAGGCATACAGTTTCAACCATGGCCAGAATTGTCCTCCTTTTATTTTGGGCCATGAGTCAACTAGGCATAGCCAACAAGTTGTAAGCATGAATAAAGATGTTTCTTTGAATTTTCTTCAGCCTGTAAGATCCTTTATTATCAAACCAAAGTGTATATTTCAAAGGCAAGGATATATATATAACACAAGTGGAGACTTCTTTTGATCTTCACTTCTTCTCCCCACATATCAATGAAGGAATCACTATTGTTTTTGTTATACAGATGATAATTGTATAAAGATAATTTGAAATTAAAAACTTGTGGATTTGTTTACTTTCTTTCATGACACAAGTATTGAATATAAGTCAGAACTCAAAATATATATTTATATATGTACATGTATATGTATATATGTATATATATAATCTATGTTTCCTTGTCATGCCTGTAAACTAAGTTTTTAGAAGTTATTGTGACGCTTGTCCAAGTCCATACCCATTTTCCATGTCTGTCTCCAAGCTTCCAAGATTCTCACCCTTTATTTTCTACTAGCGGACTGGGCACATGTCATGTGGAACATGTTTCAAAAAATATATATGGGATATTTCATTGAAGAAGTAATCATTTATTATCACTATATTAAAAAACTAACTTGTTAAAAAGTAAAATAAAAATAAACATATGAATGCATTATTAACATCTAACACATATCTTCCACATTTAACAAGTGCATTATTAAATAAGTTGTTTATATATATGTGTGTGTCTGTGTCTCTGTGTGTGTGTGCGCACGCACGTGCATGTGTGTATCACAAATGACAATCATCTTTTGGAAAGTTGAACACGAATGTCATGAATCAAATCGATTTTGGAAAAAATTTTATATATTTGAGGGAAATTTGAAATTACAAATAAGGATTAAAAATATATAAAAATGCAATATGTAAAAAGAGATAAAACAGAATTTTAAGTTTGAATAATCAATGACAATAACAAAGTATTTGGTTAATTTAAACTTAAAAATATTATTGTTCTGGGAAAGACTTAATTGACAGAAATTAACTATTTTCGAGCAATAAAATCAACATCTTTTTTATTTGTAAAATTCAAAAAAAATCCTGAATAAGACACATCAGCTTTCCACATGCAAAGAGAATATCCTAACAAGGTATTTTATTTTGAGAACTTTCTCCAAAATGAGTTGTTAACGAGTCCATCCAACTTCAAATTTCGAGTTCAACTTGTAAGTCTCAAGCCGAAATCAAACCAAGCTTTGATAGAGCTGAACCCAAGTGAGCTCACAAGCTTGATCTAGGATTGATAGCCCGAGCTGGACTTCAAAGATCCTCCACACCATTAAAATTTTTGGGAGGTGCAGAGCCTTCATTGGAGTCTAACAGGTAATATGGTTCATATTACAGATGGCACTTGTTCATGATATTTGGTGGACAATATGGTTTGAGAGGAGCAATCACTTGCTCAGCACCATCAAGCAACTTGGAGTCCATATTGACAATTTTGCACGGTCACACGGAGCTGTATTGGACGGTGTATGTATCTTTGAGGGGGCTGACAAGACATGTTCTTGACCAGTTTAATTGGCATTGTACTCTTTTCTGTCATCTGCCCTCTTCTTCCTTCTGATGTCTTTATCTTGTAGAAAGCTTCTTATCATCCTTTTAATAAGTTCATCCTTTTTGGTTTCTTATGCTTTAGTTCTTGTTATAATAATTTCTTTTGCTGATGACCACTCAAAGTAGTTCAAACATACGATTTTAAGGATTTTACACTAAGTACATGTATACGAGAATGGTTAAGAATAAATTGGCAGAAAGATTATTATAACTCACCAACCATGCAATTGATTCCAAACTTCTTGAGGGAGCAAAATATAGTCTCTTCCTTCTATCAGAGTATCATGTAGTTCTACTGCTGCATTAGAAACTTCCGATGTCACTTCATAAAGTAAATCAGTGTTGTCAATAATTGGAGGTCTTTTTGGGTTGCTTGAAGAGGCTGCATCAGAACCGTGAGATGCATTTGGGATAGATCCATTATTTGGAGTACTGATGATGTCTTGGTTTACATACTCAAGCCAGTGCTGCCACCACCTTTAGGAAGAAATACAAAGAAGTAAAAATCAAAGGTTTGAACCAATAACACTGAGGGTAAAATAAGTAAGATAATTTGGTATTATGAAACAACATATGTCAGGGTTTATAAATCTGAGTTCCCTTAACTTCGATAAAATATTCAGTATCTAAAATGAGCAATGCTGCAAGAAAAACATATTGTAAATGTATCCAATGAAAAAGATGATGTCGTGTGGGTCATGGACGAAGCATGGCTCCTTTTTTAGTCTGTAAGTCTGTAACTAAATCATTTTTTTTCTAACAGCAAACGGTGAATTGCATTGAAAACAAAAACAAGTACAAAGGGAGACCTACCAGCAGGTATGTACATAATAAAACACAAGAACATGGTTCCACATACGGAACCAAAGCAAAAACGAAAAAAATGGAAAACAAAAACAATGAGAAAGAAGAAGAGACCCTAAAGGGCTCAAAAAGAAAGTAAACTCTCCAACCAAGCAACAATGTCCATATCTGTGACTGAATCAACACTTGGCCTATAAGCAGACCACTAAACCACTAATTCAAGACCCTCCTTCGAGATGAAATTATCACAGATTTCCCCAACAAAAATCCTTCTATTCCGTTCCAACAACCACAACCACCAAAAAGCATGAGGTAGCATAAGCCACACGACTTGTTGTATTCCAGCGCATCTTTTGTAACTAAATCATGAATTATGTAGAGGGCACTTCTATTGGATATTATAATTATTTGACTGCCAACACAACTAAAAAAATAATAAGCATCGATCTGAAATTTAAGCAATGTGTAAACAATATGAATTATAAAGGCACTCATCTTGGAGGGCAACAAAAGTAATACTCCCATTGCATAGATTTTACTCTTCTTTTATCTACCAGAAAATATCAATGGAAGTATGGAAAGTGGTTAATGTTATTACACAGTTTTGCAGAAACATAAAAGACAAATCTTGTGAGTTCAGGGTACATCAAACATGCCTTTGTGGTTCATTCACCAGCAACATCTACCTAATACTACTGACTAAATTTTGGAGATAAAATAATTTTCCACCTTGGCATTAGAATGACATTAATTTGAAGCACTCGTGTAAAGAACATGCCAATAATAGATTGAACTCGTTGATGCTGGAAAATGGATAATGAGCATGTACTCCCAGCAATTCGCAGTAGGACTTCTCTTCAACCAACAGTGAAGCTGAGGTTATCATGCTCATGGTCTCTCTCCAAAAGCTTTACTCCAAGCCAATGAAGCAGCCATTCAGTTGGAAACTAAAACTTTTCTTAAATCGTTAAATCTAGATCAACAATACTACGCGTCAAACATGTGCCAAATGAATCCCTGAGTCAATTACAACAACCCAAAAAAAAGTGCCTTTCAGACAAACAGAATGAGGAGATACAAGTCAACTTGTGTCATATTACAGAACCAACATCCTGAACTTGCCAGATCACATAACCTGGTAACAGTCCATTGATCATTGTCAAAAGAATAGAAAGTCCCAATCTTGAGGCAACCTAACTAATTTGACTATTCTTTTACCGAACCTAAGCTCATGATTCCCCACCAGTACAAAAACTACTGTAAATTTACCAAATTCCACCTAAACCCACAAAAAATCCAATCTTTCCAAAACAGAACCCCGGAAAAGTGCATCTGGGACCGATTTCTCCATGACTTCATCTAGAAAAGAGGGGGGGAAAGGCACTTTTCCTTGCAGATTTGGACGACGCTGGTGGTAGTACCTGTGAGTGATGAGGTAGAAAGTGTCCCCCTCCTTGCATTGCGACTCGGCGGCAATGGTGATGTCACGGATCACGAGCCTCTCCTCCTCCGGAGACCGCTCCGGACCGCAAACCGCGCCGCCCTCCATCTCCTCTCCGGCACTCCCCGGCTCTCCCCGCCGCCGCTCTCTCTCCCTCTCTCTCTCTCCGTGCTAAAGTGCGCATTTCCGTGCTCAGAATGGAGCCCTTGTGATAAACATGGTCCATTGGTCCGGTCTAATTGAACCTTTGTGATTTTTCCCGTTTATATTTTTTTCAGAAAAAAAAAAAAGGGAAGTGACGACATGACACAGAAATATTCATTGTTTAATGACTTTTGGTAAAAAAAACAAATAATTTTAATTACCAAACGAGCCTTAAAATTAGATTATTTGATAATTTTTCTTGGACTTAATATTATTGATGCTCTAAAGTACAGATAGATTATTGAGAGGCATTCAAGTGTCTTCAATTGGTGAGAGTTTTATGCAAAGAAAGGATTGGTTTTTCTTTTTGAAAGAAGCAAGTGTTTGGTTTTATGTCCACATTGATCAAGTATAAGCATATTGAAGATCGAAACGTACTTAAAAATAAGAGTGCATTTGGTTAAGGTCGTAAGCCCTGAGTTGATTATTAGTCCTCAATCGTGAGTCCAAATTTGTTTCCACATGCTCAAGTTGAGAGCAATTCTTTGATCTTTTCCAAATGGCTAAGGCTTCTGTTAGTGGGAATTCTCTATTGTCAATAATAACACCTAAATTTGAATCCAATGTCTAATGAATAAAAATGAAAAATTGTCATTGTAACCATGTCGATGGGATCGTCCGATTTTTTGTGGAAACACACAAAAATCTAGATATGGTCACGACAAAGATAATGGATCCAAGGAAGAAGATTCGACTCAGAAATATCAAAGAAGGATGATAATAAGGATAAGAAAAGGAGTTGTCACCTAATCCTTTAATAGAAAGATGAGGAAAACCAAGATGCACAAAATTAGAAGAAAATAATGCAAATGAATGCGTATGTATTCCGTACCTAATGGATGCAACACTTAGCTATTGTGGACTAGAGAAATGATAAGATTCCTGTTAAGCATGGGGAATGTGTTAAACACCCCTGTACACTTGAAAATCGGTCTTTCTTGGTTAATCGCTTGTTATGTGTTGAAATGCAATGTATGCTTGTCTAACCCTAAAATATATGCTCGAAATCATGCTAATACGAAAACAAGAATCAGGTGACAAAACTCCAAGTGTAATTGCACAAAATCAGAGAAATAATGAGGAAAATAATCTAAGGGTCGATGTAGGCATTTACATGTCGATTAATATACGTCCTAGGATAACTGGAAGCTAAGTAAAAATCGAGCATACTCGGAGAGAAAACCAACACAAAACAACAAAAAACTTCAAATACTCGTGAAAGTCAAAAAGAGAAACAATCTTCATCGGATCGATGTAAGCATTTACATGTCGATTAATGTATGCCCTCGAGCGAGATGGAAAACTAAATCAAAATTAAATTGGAATAAAACTGTAAAGTATATCGCAATAACATAATACGCATGAAGATGTGTCGAATTGTATTCATGAATTATGTACTTAATGAAACACGATATGCATGAGAACATATATGTGTGAATGTCCATGGGATGTCTGGATGGCATGCATGAATATGCATGTGGATTGACAAGAAATGCATGCATGAAACCTATGTGAGAGATGTATGTGTGACCATGCCAACTTGGCGGTCTGGCGCGGAGTCGTGCCAGAGGGAGGAGATCACAACCATGTCAAGATAGCGAAGGCGCAAGATAGGAAAAAAGTAAAAGAAAAAGAGTCACCACCTAGTCTTTTAAGGGAAAGACGAGGAAAACCACAAAAGATTGAATTCATGAGATACAAATGCGAAGGCTAGGTGTCTGCTAACCAGAGGGTGGATAAGGATTCCTATTACGCACGAGGAAGGTATTAGGTACCCTCGTACGTCCGAGAAACTTGGTCTTTCTAGTCTAAATCACTTACTAAGGTTGAATGAATGTTTGCTAAGCCTAGATCATGCTTTGAACATGCTAATGTGAATGCTATGACAAGACTGGATGGATGTGCATGACGGTATGCGAAAACTACGAAGAAATCCACGTAAAATGACGAAATCGCAAAATACGACACGATAAAGGGAATCACATTTGACGAGGTTTTTAGTGAAAAAGGCTCAGAAAACCACCCAGGCCTCAAGAAAATCAATAATGCAAACAACTTAGGTCAGTAAAACCATGAAAAACATTGTGGGAAATTGGGTGGAAAATTGCAAAGAAGTCCACATAAAATAGGCAACCTTGGACATGTGAAGTAATTCACATAAAAATGACGATGTTTTTGGACTGACTGCTCGGGAAAACCATACTGATGTCAAAAAGATAAAAGTGAGATCAACCCAAGTCCTCGGAATCATAAAAAAGGTTGTGAAAATCGAAAAGGGGAAATAGTCCGCAATGTGGGCCTTTAGGTCAGTTTGTGTACGCCTTCGGGCGATGAAATCCAAATTAAATCTAAAATCTGAAATGTAGGATTAAAAGCAAATCAAATCGAATATCGAATGAGAAATTCTGAAAGCAATGTGAAGAAAGAAATCCCCGAGAGAAAGGCATGAGATGCGGGTTCACTAAAAGAGAGGACAAATGCGTAAATGTGATGAAAACTATGTGAAATGGACGAATAAGTGCTTAAATGCGTAAAAAGTGTTAAATGATGACTTGGACAAGGACGAGGTAGGGCTGAGTGCGAAAACTAAAATGCATACACATGGATTAGAGACATGGGCAATTTGGTCATTCTCATGGCCAAATGCGATAAATGCAAGTATGGGGATGATACATGATCTAAGTTATGTCAAAATATGTACAAAACATCTAGAAGGTATTATTTTCAAGAAAACATGAAGAAAAAAAACAATAACATGATATCAACACAATAAAAGACAAATAGGGAGACTAAAACGCAAAATTCACAAAAAGAGTGAGAATCTGGATGAAAACTATATTCATGGCTTCTATTCTAACCTGCAGATGATGGATCCAATGTCAATGTGGCACTGAGATGTGAAAATTGCATTTGGATAATTTCCTGAAAATTCAAGGTCTAAAATGCAAAATTTACACATAAGTGCAAATGTGTTAAAATGTGAGACTAAAGATCAATTCACAGTCAAAACATGATTTCTAAATGTACTCTATGATTAAATGCAAAAATGTGAAATGCAATGAGTGAAAAATATCCAAAATATGCAAGAAAACATTTAAAATCTTAAATGATGTATTTTGAAATAATCTAAGGGCCTATTGTAAATTATATGTGCTCAAGAATGATTTAATGTGAATCCAGGAACTTACATGCAAGATTTCAGGACCTGAATGTGACAAAGATTAGGCTTTTGTACTGGTCAGTGTAATTATGAGGTTTGTTAGGGTTCAAGATGCAAAATTCACAGTGAAAACTCATTTTTTTAATGTTCTAGGGACTTAATGCAAAAGATCAGGACTTAAATGAAAAGAAAATTCAATTTTTATGATGGCTAGTGTGATTTTTAAATCTTCTAGGGTTCAGAATGCAATTTCACAGGGAAAACTCATTTTGAAATGTTTTAGGGACTAAATGTAAATATTCAGGACTTAATTATAAAGAAAATATGTATGCAGGGGTTTAAATGTGATAAAACATGCATAAACAAAACTAAAAATGAAATTAAAAAAGAAACAGAGTAAAGATTGCAATATCGACAAGAACAAATAAAGAAACAAAATATTATTTAAAATGGCAAGGGCCTAAACACAAATAAAAGGACTCGAACGCAATAGAAAAAGGATCTAAATGAGAAAATTTGAATCAGAGGGTCTTCTTAAAAAAAGAAAAAAAAACATTAACAGTCACCACCGGCGATTCGATGATCGCCGGCGGTGACGGCCTAGGGCTCGGAGCCCCTTCCGGTGTCTGATCGGAGATCAGAGACGAGGAGAAGCAAGGGGAGGAGATGGAGGGAGGATCCGACGGCACCGATGGGGGTCTCGACGGTTGGAATGCGCTGTCGACCCCCCCCCCCCCCCCTCGTCAACGTTCTTCTCCGACGACAGGGGCTTCTAAGGGGCGCCTCTGGAAGCAAAGGCTCGACGCAGCTGAGGTAGGAGGAGCTCTGGGGTTGCACGGTGAGGTTACGGGGAGGCTCGGGCATGATCGGAACGCCTAGAGGTTCTCCCCCGTTCACGGGCTTCGGCTGCGACCGTGACGGCGACAGGGACGGTGCTCCGCGGAAGCGGGGGTGCGGCAACGACGACGGTACTGCGAGTCTTCGGGGCTTCTCTGGAGTGGAGAAGGTCCAGGAGGGAAGAGGACAGAAGAGAGGAGAGGAGGAGAGTCCCAAGGGGCCTCGCCTGAGATCTAGAGGCCCGAGGCTTCGCCGGTGATGGTGAACCCATCACCGGAAAAGGAGGTGACGGTGGGCAGAGATGGCCTGCCCCGACCAGTCACAAACCAGGAGCCTAGGGACCTAAGGGGGGTGTTATGGATTGAAGAGGAAGGGAAAAGAGGTTACCTGTGTAGGATACTAAGGCTTCACTAGGGGGGTGAATAGTGATTTAGTAAGTAATTATCCAATTTTAGAGTTTGTTTATCAATTTACAATATTTCAAGGAATTTGAATATAACTAAGAAATTGATATTATATTAAAGCATACAAAGAAAGGGGATGAGAGACAATGAATATGTACAAGTAGATTTATAGTGGTTCAGCCTCCCCGGCTTAGTCCACTCCTCAAGAACCCCTCGAAAATTTTACTAACCTGATCTTGTTCGGGGCTAAGATCGTGTTGTACACCCTTGATGAATCCTCGCCAAGCTCCGCAAGAAAATGCGACTTCCTTCTCTCAATCCGGAGAAGAACCTTTTCACTTGGATTTTACAACTCTTTTTCTACAATCTCCCAAACTCAATTTGGCTAAGTAGATGGATAAAAATGAAGCACTCTTGCCTTGGGTGTTTTTCTAATAGAGTAGGAGTGAATACTTGGAAATTTAAGTAGCTTGAAGCTTTATGTGAGTAGGAAGTATATGGATGGAATTTTGACTCACTCACTTGAAGCACTAGAAGTATGATAGCTCAAATAAAAATCCGTAGTTTGTGAGCTGCATATGGACCTTACTTTATAGTGTTAGGCTTTCCTCTAAGTGTGACTAACGACTAGTAAATCTTTTGTTTACTGACAAAAGATTCGGTATACCGAATTTATTCGGTCGACCGAAATGTGTAACGGTCGGGATAATTCGGTATTCCAAAATATTTCGGTCTGCCGAAATTGCTGTCAGTTTCCTTGGTCCTTGAATTTCGGTGTACCGTCTGATGTGCCGTTTTCTCCTGATTCGGTATTCCAAAAAAAGCCCTTAGTCCTATAATGACTGTTTTTCAAATGATTGATTGATTATTTATTTTTAGGGCTAAGGCAATTTTCCTATGGCTCTATGTGGATATTTGGGAGATTAATACAAGTTCCTAGGTACACGCATAAATAGAAAATTACATCAAAATAATTACAAATTTTTCTTCTCTTTTTCCTTCATCTTGAATTCTTCTTGGTAGCACATGGATCT
>JAMKQA010016788.1:0-32319 GCA_024699735.1 Posidonia australis
AATCAAAACATGTGTAAATGTTGATCAAATGTGCATGCTTCTACATGCAAGAGCATACATGGTGCATGGTAAAAATATTAAACATGGAGCAACAACACATGTTGATTACATGCTAGAAGTGCCAATGTAGATTTGCATGGAGATTATTTGCATAGAAAGAACAAGCATCATATCATGAGAAACATCATAAACATGGAATAAAACAAATCATATATGATGTTTTTAGCATGTTTTATTCAGCCCTGAAATGCCATCAAGAAATTAAAAAAGGGAGGTAGAATGCCTACCTCACGATGTGTTCCTTCTTCGCGATATCAGAGAGAAGAAAGACTTTGCTGCTTTGGAAGGCTCTAGGACACAAGGAGGTGCTCTAGGGAATGAAAACAGGCTGCTGGACTGGTGAAGAAGCTCGTACAGAGGTCAGGTTTTAGAGTAGAAAATGGCTGGGTGCAGGGATTTCTACTCAAGATTCTCAGCTCTCAGGATTTCATCCTCTCAAAAGGGTGCCTATGGGGGTCCTTTTATAGGGAACTCTCAGGGGTAACCAATAGGTATAAGAAAAGCCTCGCAGTCGAAGAGCCTGGTAGATTCCAAGACATATTCGCTGCTGGAG
The DNA here is from genome assembly GCA_024699735.1 of Posidonia australis. NCBI lineage: Eukaryota > Viridiplantae > Streptophyta > Magnoliopsida > Alismatales > Posidoniaceae > Posidonia > Posidonia australis. The sequence goes on from JAMKQA010016788.1 coordinate 614, forward strand.
GTATCAGCCAAGGAAGGTGGAAAGCCAACAATCGCAGCCTACGCAGCGTTGTGCGCCAGGGATGTGTGCTGGCTAAGTGCGCCACCTATGTGTGCTAGGGAAGTGCGCTAGGTTGATGTGCTAGGTTGGTGTGCTTGGTTGGTGTGCTAGTTTGGTGTGCCAGCTAGGTGCTCTCCCCTATTGATCTGGTTTCTAAATGGGGTTGCAGGCTTGCTACGGGTTCAGGGATTGGTCCAAGGGTCAGCCATATCCAAAGCAACAATTGGAGCCTTATCGATGAATCACCTCAAAATCGGGGTGTCTACAAGTCTCCTACCATGCCCGTCATTGTGGTGAACCTACCAGGCCCGACTCAGCTAGTATATGCACCCACATCTAGGGCACCTCACACACAACAGATCACTACCACCGCCCAGCCGGTGTATCTCGCGGCATCAGTCCGGCAAGGACCCCGCTAAGGGCAGAGAAGGCCTCTGCGTGCTGCCCGACAATATACACCACTTGTTAAGCAGCTGATTGCCATCCTTCCTAAGGTGGTGTCACTGCTGAAGCTCCCGGAGGTCCGCCCCCCACCAAACCCTCTACCGGTGTGGTACAACACAAGCCTCCACTACAATTTCCACCATTGCGCGGGCCACTCCATAGATAATTGCATGGCTCTGCGGAACTCCATTCAGGATTTGATTGACCGCAAGGTCATCATCATCGACACTCAGGAGGCACACACTGCACATGCACCACCACCTGCATAGGCACAAGCACCATCAACTCATACCAACATTGTCAACCAGCCCATACCTGCGCATGACAACTCAGCAGGCGCTGGGGCCTCAGGAATCCATTTCCTCCTTGCTTCTGGGTATACGACATCTGTAGTAGACCCCTCTGACCTGATTCACACAAGGGGTAAGCCCTCCCCTACTCATTTTATCATTTGATTCATGTCGGTCCCGAGTCAGCGGTCCACATGATACAACTGACCGCAAGGGCATAGCGTATCGCCGCGCCGCTGATCGTGCATTCTTGGTTACCCATTGGCCCACTAATCTCTTGTCCAGAATCTTGTCCAACCTCTTACCTAGATTCTTGTCTAATCTTCTGTCCAATCTCCGGTCCAACCTTATACCTAGATTCTTGTCCAACCTCTTACTTAGAATCTTGTCCAATCTCTTGTCCAGATTCCTGTCCCATTTCTTGTCCAAAATCTTGTCCAATCCATTGTCCAACCTCTTTCCTAGAACTCTATCCAATCTCCTATTCAACATCCTGTCCAGTATCTTGTCTAGTCTCTATTCCAACGTCTTGTCCCGTATCTCATCCGACCTCTTGCTCAGTTTCCAATCCAATATCCTGTCTAGCCAGACCCCCTCATCAGCTAGCCCCTCAATCTTCTAAGACCGTCCCTTATTTAGTCGTTGCTTCTTCAACCAGGTAGGAGCAGCCCTCTGCCGACATCCCATCTCAACTGAAGAAGGTCAAGGTTGATATCTCCATTTGGGATCTCATCCGTACTTCATCATAGCGTCGAGAGACCTTCCTAAGTGTCATTCAGGCTACTTGAGTCTCCCCCACCATAGAACCGTCCGCTCTTGAGAATATGGTGGGAATGATTGCAGAGCCTTGTATCGTTTCTTTTTTCAGCGTGGAGTCACCCTTAACAGGTGTAAATCATAACCAGTCCCTACTCATTACGGTGCAATATCAAAGTCTCTGAATTCCCCTCACGCTGGTGGATAGCAGTGCAAACTTTAATGTCTGCCATTTACGTATAGCAAACAAAATCGGATTCAAAGCCGAGGATATCATACCAGCTGTGAAGGGAATGTTGGCTTTCGATAACACGCATCACGACGTGCTAAGGGTGATGGTTACTCCTCTCATCTTAGGGCTTGTAGTCCTCGACATCGAATTCTATATTGTGGATCTGGAGCCCCCTTTCAATCTTTGGTTTGGGCACCTTTGGTTGCACAAGCATCAAGCAATCCTCTCGACCCTCCACCACATGGTTAAGCTCCGTTGCGGCAATGACACAGTTGTTGTTACAATGGAAGATCTTGACCAAGAAAATGTCAAGTCGGTCTCCGCTATCTCCCTCCAGACCGTCCTAAGCCATCCGATGTGTTGCCGGTTCAACCCCCTCGAGCCAGTCAGTTTCATTCCGACCCTCGAGCGTGTCAGTCACTTGACCGTTCGTGGCAATCCCCTTCGAATGATCGAAAACGTATGTCGCAAATGGGGATACAAGAAAGGAGCACCACTCGGGCGACACAGCCAAGGAATCTCCTAGCCCATCCAGGCGGAAGAAAAGCGAGAGTCGAGGGATCAAGCTACGAGCAATAGCTGCACGAAGACGGATAGGCGCACACTAGGAGGTACAATCAGATTTTTATTCCATCGAACCGAACTAACTTTGTCTATGTAGGGATACTTGATCCCAATCAGAGTCAAGCTATTGTTGAAAAGAGTCAATGTCAGATGGCGTAACCACAACCTCAGTTGTCGGAAGTCGCTTCGACAACATCAGTCACCTCTCCAACAGCGATCCTCGTAGTGATAGCCCTAGAAATTGTTGTGCCAACAGAGCCATAAGTACAGTCCCACCAAGCCTTGGACAACAGTTACATCGGTCTCACAGTCCAGATAAGTTAGAGGCAGAGCAATCCAGTCAATGAGCAAGTCAGTGACCTAGAACTACCATCTCAGAAGCAGTTATCAGTCAAAGGAAAGGACCTTGAGTTAAGCTCAAGAGGAAGGCCAGGCAGCATCGTTCCCATCAGCCAGCCAGTATCACTTCATTGTACATCAAAAAGCACGGGAAGCCGAAGCAACAAATCAACCCGGTCAGTTAGTAAACCTCACGGTCCGAGAGCCAAAGGTCATCCATAATAGCCAGTGTCACCAATAAGGAACCATCAGGCACAGAAAGCATAGTACATTCTCTCCTTTGACGTTGCCAATCCAACCTTCAAAGAAGAAGTCCTGTCAAAGCTCATCGCTTATGAAGAAGAGGATGATGACTTGGAAGATGGTGAGACACTTGAATCCCAGCCTCATGACAATTATCCAGAGGGACCAAATTTACATTAAGAAATCCAGTCTTGCGGACCACACGTCCCTAGGACGGTCGAGACAAATTCCTACCTAACCTCGCATGGTCCCTACATCATCAATCAAATCTATCCCAGACGCGCAGCAATCCTTGAAGACATGGACAGCATCGATCTATCTGAGCCTGGCAACACATGTTATCCGAAAAAACTACCAATGAACAGAAGGTGTGTATCCTCGCCTTGCAAAGTATCCTTTTGTGCAACGTGCATCATCCCCTATTCCATCATGCATGCGTATTTCTAAATAATGGTGATCCAAGTGCATTTAATCCATAGCATTTGCCTTTCTATTTTCATGCACATCAGTAACTTAATTCAAGCATCAATAACTACATCCATCCATGAATAAAAGCATCAGCATCACATCCTGATAATGAGAATCGGAATAGCTAGCCTGCTTGAGAAGGGTCTACACCTCTTCAGCTATCACTACCTAGACATTCTAGCAAGTGAGGGAGCCACCATCCAAACATGGTTAGGTGAAGTGTCCAAACTCCCACGGGGACTTACACCTCTAGAGGGAGATAAAATGTTAGGAGCGAGCATGAGTGTGAGCCAAAATAAATAAAAATAAAAATATCCACAAGGGCATAAAAGAAATAAGAAGATAGAAGGCGAAGTCAGAAGCTAGCCCTAGCAGAGAGAGGCAAGTAGACTAACACTATCCCTACCAATTACCTTGGCAAGGAGCCAAAGCAAGCATCCCAAATATCCAAGCAACCCAAGGGACTAGCCACTCCTTGCATAAAATCCCAACAGCCCCCTCCAAATCCGGATGTCCATTACCCCCAAGCGAGGGTTAGAGTGAGCCTACAAGCCTAAGAGGGAGAAAGGAAATAAGGCAAAAGCCAAAAAAGTAGGTCTAAGTCCCCAGAGTTTGGCACGGAGCCTAACCTACTGAATAATCCATCCCAGAGAGCCACCAACAGCCTAGAAGTCTGGGTAGTGTCTTGTGAATCAAGGTCTTCTTCTCTTCTCATAACAGTCATGATTAGCATTCCAAATTTATTTTAAGGGATGACACAACATAACACCAACATGCTCGCATGCATTGTCACTCATCCACTTTGCAAGGTCCCGCTAGGTCCCAAACCAGGGGCATGCCAACTGCTCTTCAGCCAAAGACCTAGCAGAGGATATCGTACGCCAGGGGCATGTCAACTGCCTTTGTGGTGATAACCTTCCTCGTCAACCAAGGGCATGTCTGCTGTCCTGTTGGTTGACTCTTCTTGGGATAGTATCTTCATCCAGAACATGTTGTCTGCTCCATAGCTCGAGCACGGAAATGAGGACAACAACAACACTGAGGCTCTGACATTAGAGCAAAGTCAGAATATCCGTACTCCCTTAATCAACAAATGAGAGCACAGTTAACATTCCAAAGCCAAAGTCAGACTACCAAGAAGTCAACCAGTGACACAATAGTGGACCTGGAGAGATGTCAAAAGTATCCAACAAGACCGTCTTCTTCGAGGAGGAAACGATGCCCTCGTGACACCTTTCTAGCCAAGCTCCTTGCATCAGTGCAGAACCCAAGCAACAGTTTATCCAGATCAGCCATCAAGTGAACAGACAAAGCAGTCACACAGCAAAACAAGCGAGCTACAGACAAGAACATATTTCCTGGCTAGCAAGCAAGTTGCACATAGCCTTTATCCATTTCTTGTGTCTCTTTTAAGTCTAGGGGAGATCCGAGTCGTTGGTAACTTGTATCCTAGAACCAACCATCTATCCTTTCCTCGTGTCTCCTTTAAGTGCGGTGGAGATCCGAGTCGTTGGTTCCTTGTATCCTAGCACCAACCATCTATCCTTTCCTCATGTCTCCTTTAAGTCTGGAGGAGATCCGAGTCGTTGGTTCCTTGTATCCTAGGACCAACCATCTATCCTTTCCACATGTCTCCTTTAAGTCCCGAGGAGAATCGAGTCGTTGGTTCCTTGTATCCTAGGACCAACCATCTATCCTTTTCTCGTGTCTCCTTTAAGTTTGGGGGAGATCCGAGTCGCTGGTTCCTTGTATCCTAGGACCAACCATCTATCCTTTCCTCGTGTCTCCTTTAAGTCCGGAGGAGATCTGAGTCGTTGGTTCCTTATATCCTAGGACCAACCATCTATCCTTTCTCGAGACTCCTCTGATCCGGAGGAGATCCGAGTTGTTGGTTCCTTATATCCTAGGACCAACCATCTATCCTTTCTCGAGTCTCCTCTGATCCGGAGGAGATCCGAGTTGTTGGTTCCTTATATCCTAGGACCAACCATCTATCCTTTCTCGAGACTCCTCTGATCCGGAGGAGATTCGAGTCGTTGGTTCCTTACATCCTAGGACCAACCATCTATCCTTTCTCGAGACTCCTCTGATCTAGAGGAGATCCGAGTCGTTGGTTCCTTATATCCTAGGACTAACCATCCATCCTTCCCTCGAGACTCCTCTGATCCGGAGGAGATCCGAGTCGTTGGTTCCTTATATCCTAGGACCAACCATCCATCCTTCCCTCAAGACTCCTCTGATCCGGAGGAGATCCAAGTCGTTAGTTCCTTATATCGTAGGACTAACCATCCATCCTTCCTCGAGAACCCCTGATCCGGAGGAGATTCGAGTCGTTGGTTCCTTATATCCTAGGACCAACGATCCATCCTTCCTCAGACTCCCCTGATCAGAAGAGATCCAAGTCGTTGGTTCCATGTATCCTAGGACCAACCATCCACCCTTCCTCGAGACTCCCCTGATCTGGAGGAGATCTGAGTCGTTGGTTCCTTCTATCCTCGGACCAACCACCCATCCTTTCCTTGTGACTCCTCTAAGTTTGGAGGAGATCCGAGCTACTGACTCCGTATATCCTAGGACCAGCATCCATCTTTCCTTGGATTCCTCTAAGTCTCGAGGAGATTCGAGTTGTTGGTTTCTTGTATCCAAGGACAGACTCTTTCCCCATTAGGGCTGATAACCCCAACTATCCGGCAATGAGTCTGTCAACTCATCACAGGGCTAATAACCCTAACTATCCGGCGACGAGTCTGTCAACCCGTCATTAGGCGGATAACCTTGTGCGCTCGGGCAGTGAACATGTTAGTTGTATCTATCGCTCTCCTTTGCACAGTTTCAGAGTAGCTATAGATATATGGTTCGGCATTCGACAACAAGTTATGTTTTTCCATCTGCACTGGACTGTATGAAGCATTGTGAGCCTGGAACAAAATGATTTTATTATTCTGAATGTTTTTAATAATGTTCTATAGACTTGAATCAAGAAAAGCCGCAACTCCCTCATCAGTTATGTGTTACCCTACGATGGTCGTGCCAGGGAGATGCTCAGAAGTCCTCCAGGCATGGATTGGGAGGTTGACAAGTGATGATCGCGACAAGCTCCGAACTTGGGGAATCTCCTCAAAATTCTTAGACATTGCAAATGTGGAGGTCTCCCGTTACTTCCTGTGCGTAGCAGCTTGGTTCTAGTGCCTACAACCCACACATTCAGATTCGAAAAGATTGAGCTGACCCCCACTTTGGAAGAGGTCCGTCGAGTGTGCTCTCTGCCAAAGTTCCTAGGGGCCATGGTGTTTATACAGCAAGATGGATATTCTTCTGTGCTAAGTGAGCTAACTGGTCTGTCGACCGACGAGTGCAGTCGTCAATTGATCTGTACTGATGGGCAATCTCCTATGCTACAGCTCATTTACTTTGACAAGGTGGTCGAGAGGCGTGCTTCCTTAGGCGATGAGCTATGGTTAAGGGGCTTCGTCGTTCACTTTTTGGGCAAACTAGTGTTTAGCCATGGCCGAACTGTAGTGAGCATTGAGGTTGCAGAAATCGCTCTGGCGGTGGTAACCTGCCAGACAGACCTGGTCCCTATTATCTTGGCTGAGACTTATCGAGCTCTCGACCGATCAGTGCTGCGGTGCCGACATTTCTACAGTTGTGGAGCCTTTTTACAGGTGTGGTTGGCAGCTCATCTGGAGGTAGAAGTCTTGCGCCCTCATCGGTCAGCCTTTGAGTCTTATTGCCAAAGTGGTCATGCTTGCACTCTCACATCAGTCCGTGGAGAATATGAATGACTGGAAGGATTAACAGATGACAAGGTGACCTGGCGCATTATTCCTTCTGCGACTCACAACTTCGAAGCATTCTTCAATGATGCCGACATGAAGCTTATCATCTTGCCAGGGTTGACTAGCGGTGTCGAATATCACCCAATTAAGGTAATGCAGCAGTTCGGCTACCGGCAAGACTCCTTTGCTCAAGGGCCAATGCCAGCTCGGTTCCAGGAGTATCCTTTGAGGTCTTACGCAGCAACAAAAGAACTGTCACGCCTGCTTACTGGCTCTATCCGATCGAGCAGCCATACAGTCACAGAAGGCAAGGGTTGTTTAGCTGATTACGAAGTCGAAGTAGAGGAAACCTGGTCTATTTGCGGAGTTGTTCCAAGTCCTACATTGTCTCCAAAAGTAAGAGGCTCTAAGAGGCCTAGGGAAGACTCAGTCCTTTGACACTTGTTTTAAGCTGCTTGTTCATTACAGACTGGAAAATAAGTGTAATCACATCATTTGACTGCAATAATAAATTCTTTGGGACACATTTGCCAGCTTGTTTGAGTGAGTGCGATTGATCAGGAATTGCCATTGTTGTAACGTGTGCCCCATTATCTCAAACTGTTACCCTTTCTACTTGCCGATTTCGCACTGGGGTCCACCCAGTTAATAGTCAGGGACATCATTTTGTTGCCCTAACCTGGACAAACGAAGCCATCCTAGGTTTCAGTGCTAGGTGAGGCGGAATCTTATCTGTCCTGCTGGGACTTGTTCAAAGCAGACAAATGTCATTTCTATCCTTTCCTAGACCAGGCAAGGTCTAAATGATCTCATCCTAGGTTCGCCTCAGATGGACGAATCTTGATGCCCCTATCATTGGGCTGATAGCCCTAACTATCCGGTAATGAGTCCGTCAACTCATCAGCGGGCTGATAGCCCTAACTATCTGGTAATGAGTCCGTCAACTCATCAGCGGGCTGATAGCCCCAACTATCCGGTGCTGAGTCTGTCAACTCATCTTGGGCTGATAGCCCTAACTATCCGGTGCTTAATCTGTCAACTCATCTCGGGCTAATAGCCCCAACTATCTGGTGCTGAGTCTGTCAACTCATCTCGGGCTGATAACCCTAACTATCCGGTGCTGAGTCCGTCAACTCATCTCTGGGCTGATAGCCCTAACTATCCGGCAATGAGTCCGTCAACTCACCCTCAGGCTGACAACCCAAACTATCCGGTCGATAGGTCCGTCAACTTACCATGTCCTATCCTTTAGCATGTAGGTTTGATAGTCTTATCCCATGGCCCTTCTCTTGGGCTGATATCCTGAACTATCCGGTTGACAACTGTCATATTGTCAAGAGCGGGCTAATACCCCCAGACTATCCGGTTGACACCAGTCATCAGTCTATCCCTCGGTCGGCAAGTCCAGCATTATCCCATCCATCCTCCCGGGCCGAAAGGTCCGCCATTTGCCAGGTTTGCCCCGGCTGATAAGTTTGACAGACCTGCTTGGGCACTTTTTGGCACGAGTCGGGAAATCCCTCACGCTCTCCTTCAAGGGTTGAGCTACCCACTCGTTTTCAACCTCACCCTCATGCATCACCCAGCATTAAGATCATCCTTTGCATTTGCATCCTGCATGGGCCTCAAGTCATGAACTTTTTGTGCATCCGCCGAATAAGTTGCTCACGGCCTCACAATAAAGACCACTCTCCCGTAAACTCAAATGGGGTGTCTTGTCAACCCTGAGCAATGGTCTAGGTTCCATCCGTCCCTCGACCTCGCTCAGGGAGGGGCATCTGTAGACACCAAAATTTTGAGGTCATTTGGCAGTAGGCTCCTCCGGATGACGTTTTGGTTGCAACCACCAAAATCCTAGCCCACACAAGTCTAATCAGGCCCACACTAGCCCACCTGACCCAATTAAACTTAAAATCCAATAAAACCCACGCAAACCCACTTAAAATACATTTAAAACCCACTTAAAATCAAATAAAACCCTAATTCAAATAAAATCCAATTAAAACCACTTAAATCCATTTAAAATCCAATAAATAAGCCAAAAACCTTAAATCAAGCTTAAATCAAATTAAATCATTTAAAAATCCAAGTAAATAAGTGAGAACCCTAATTAAAGTCAAAATACATTAATAATCCTAATTAAATAAAATTCAAAACCCTAAATAAACACACAAAAAAACTAAATAAACCCATAAACCCTAATTTAAAATCCAAAATCCCTAAATAAACTCTAATTAAAATTTGAAACCCTAATTTCAAGAGAATTAATCAAACAATAAATCCCAAAATTGAAAATCATATTTAATTCACAAAACCCTAATTAAAAGCTTAAAATTAAAACCCTAAATCCATGAAAAATCCCAAAACAAAATAAAATAAGAAACCTAAAATAATTAAAACCTTAATTTAAAATCAACTAATTAAACCTTAATCACAAATTTAATTAAAATCATAATAAATAAATAAATAAAACCTAAATTAAAATTCAAAACCCTAATTTAAAACTTAGATCAAAACCCCAAAAATTTCCTAGAAAATCATAAAACAAAAAAAAACTAAGTTAATTAAAACCCTAATTAAGCCTTAAATCACAAAATTAAGAAATTAAATTAAACCATAAAGCCCAATTAAAATCCTAAAAGGTCCTAAAAAAATCCAAAATAAAAACCAAAACAAAAATCAAAATAAAAATCCAAAACCCTAAGCCAATTAAGCCCAATACTATTTCGTTTAAGAATGCAATTCAAAACTTAGGAAAATCATAAAATAATTCTAGCGATCCTATTTTTCCGGCGAAAACTCCGACAAGCAATCCCGAGAAATCCGGAGAAAATCTCAGCCTCCGAGATATTTGGCCAACCTCCTCCAGCTCAGGCCCAATCCAACAGCACTGATGGGCTGAAGGGAGGAGAATCAACGGCGGAGAACCGCCTCGCCGGAGTACAAAGCCCCTCGCCGTCAACAGAAGAGAAAAAAAGAAACTTTTGGCTAGAACTTTCCTAGAGCTTCAGACCTTGATTCATCCACTTCCAGCAATCCAGAACTTCTCTCCCTTAACCACCAACTCGTGAAGTCATCCAATTCCAAGTCCCCAATCCCACAGCCGTCCTTTTCCGCGAATCAGAGCAACCACTAGAGCTGTTGCCATCGACCAGTCCCCGGAGTTCGTGGGACAGCCACCCAGGTACTTTCCTGCCCTTCCTCTTCAGTCCAGAGCATGCCCCCATAGATCCCTTAGGCTTTTGGGACGTGCCACGGCAGAGCTAAGCCCCCAGCACGCCGTCGCCTCCCCTGCTAGTGGTGGGTTCACCAGCATCGGCGATCCGTGGGCAAGGCTCCCATGGGGCCCTTCCCCTCTCCTCCTCTCTTCTTCTCCCTTCTCTCCTCCTCTCCTCTCCTCCTCTTTGCCCCCCTCTCAGGAAAAGCCGTTGCTGCACCCGCAGTTGCCGCCTCTCGCCGACGAGAGGCCGTTGGCGCAACCCAACGCCTCCCGCTCCAAGCCAAGACCTCCAGAGGACTCCCCGCCGCGCTGCTCCACCGCCAGCCCGACGTCCCGCGATGCCCTAGCCACCGCCGCTGAGCTTCTTGAGGTGGGGGGGATGTTCCAGACCTCCCCAAGCCTCGTCATTGCTTCCCGGAGCCTTGTCGTACAATCACGATGCTCACCCAGGCCTTCCCGCGCCTTGTCGTTCCCTGGAGAGCCTCCAAGAAATCACCGGAGAAGATCACCGGCAGCAGAGCGCCGGCGGCGATCTTCGAATGGGCCTTTTATGGTCCATTCTTGTTAGTTTTTTATTTTTGCAATTCAGTTGTCGTTTTATTACATTTCAGTCCTTTTTTATCACATTTGGGTACAAACATTTTCATTTTAATCCCTAATGTTTTAAAATAATCTTTATTTCTTTATTTGCCTATGAATTTTGCTTTTTGCACCCTGAAGAGTTCATCTTTTAATTCTTAATAAATTGATGCATGTTTTTATCACATTTAAGTCCTGGAAATTCACATTTAGCCCCTGAATGTTTTAAAAACATGTTTTCTCTGTGAATTTTACATTATGAACCCTAAATATGTTTAAATTTTCTCTGGTAATCATTAAAATGGGTTTTTATCACATTTAAATCCTGAAAATTTACATTTAAGCCCCTGAATGTTTTCTAAATGTTTTTTTCTTTGGGAAATTTGGAATCTGAACCTTGGATTCTTTAAAAATCACACTGTCCATCAAAAACTTGATTTCTCCTTACAGTTTGGTCCTTTAAATTTGCATTTAATCCTTAGAACTTTCAAAATGAGTTTTTCACTGTGAATTTTGCATTTTAAACCTCAGATTTCTTCATAATTTCTCTGACCAGCATAAAAGCCTCATTTTTGTCATAATCAGACCCTGGAATTTTGCAGAAAGGCCCCTGAATTCACATTAAAGCATTTTTGAACATGAAATTTACATTTTGGCCCTTAACTTATTTCTAAATCTATCATTTAGGGTTTTTAAATGTTTTCTATCATATTTTGGGTCATTTTTCACTCATATTTTTCATTTGATCATAGAATCTATTTAAGCATCATGTTTTCATTGAGATTTGATCTTTGGCTTCACATTTTGACCACGTTTACACCGATGTGTAAATTTTGCACTTTAGATCCTGAGTTTTCAAGAAATTATCCAAGTGCAATTTTTGCATCCTTGTACTACATTGACATTGGACCCATCATTTGCATGTTAGAATAAGGTTCATGAACCTGTTTTCATCCAGTTTCTTGTTCTTTTCGCAAATTTTGCATTTTAGTCCCTATGTTCATCATTTATTGCGTTTACATCCTTTTGGTGACTTTACTTCTCCCTAGTTTTTGCAAGTGACATTATCCAGACATTTAGCATACATTTTGACATTACTTAGGCCATGCATCACTCCCATGCAAGCACTTGTCACCTCTGGCCAGGGAAAATGACCAAATTGCCCCTATGACCTTAATTCACGAGCATGCATCTTGATCTTTGCATTTAGTCTTGCATAGCCCATGTCTAAGCTATTCTCTGGAGTTTTTGCACATTTAAGCACTCGTCCTCATGTTTTTCTATCCTTTTTCTTCATATTTATCCCCATTTGGCAAGCCGGCATCCTATGCCTTTCCTTCATGGATTTCTTTCTTCACTTTGTCCTTAGGGTCTCTTATCTATTATCCGATTTGATTGGCTTTGATCCTACATTTCAGATTTTTTATTTGATTTGGATTTCATCGCCCAAGGGCATACATTAACATGCCTGAGGGCCGACATTGTCCCCACTACGGATTATTTTCCCCTTTTTGATTTTCATGACTTTTTCCACGATTCCGATTCACTCTGTCTTCATAGTTTCTTATCCGATATCCGATTTGATTGGCTTTGATCCTACATTTCATATTTTTGATTTGATTTCGATATCATCGCCCAAGGGCGTACATTAACAGGCCTGAGGGCCGACATTTGCCCTACTACGGATTATTTCCCCCTTTTCGATTTTCACAACTTTTTTCATGATTTTGAGGACTCGGGTTGACTTGGCTTGTCGTCATTTTGATATCATTATGTTTTTCAGAAGTGTCCTTTAACAAAACATTGTCATTTCATGTGGTTTTTCGTAATTTTGTCAATTCCTGTGGATTTCTCCGCAATTCTCACACATCGTCTTGCACATCCATTTACTCTTGTTATGGCATACATATTAGCATGATTAGAGCATGATCCAGGTTTAGCAAACATTCATCTAGCCTTTAGAAAGCAATTGGACTAGAAAGATCGAGTTTCTCGGGCGTACAAAGGTGCCTAACACCTTCCTCGTGTGTAATAGGAATCCTTACCCATCATCTAGTTAGCAGACATCCAGCCTTCATATTTGCACTCCTAGCATTCATCTTTTTGCGGTTTTCCTCGTCTTTCCCTTAAAAGATTAGGTCGCGACTCCTTTTCTTTCCTTGCGCCTTCGCCATCTTGGCATGGCTGTGATCGCCTTCCCTCTGGCGCGACCCCACCCTGAGACCTCCTCGGGTCGGCATGGTCACAACCATAAAGGGGAAAAAGTGTATTGTTGTCTCTAGTTGCTCCTATGTATTGATTTTACTTGCAAAATTTTTAATTAAACAAAAGGAATGGCATGCCAGTCTCTAATTTTTTCTAAATTAAAGCGGAAAGGTAGGAAAACGCACAAGTCATGGCAAGACAATCATCATTCATCCAACAAAAGGCATGGACATCGCATGTGCTTTTGTTGTGAACATGATTGTGGTAAGGAAACAAACAACACTCCAAAAAGCATGGAATCATGGCATGTGCATGTGGGGTGATCATGATCACTTGGTGTAAAACAAGACATTCACCATCCATAAAGCATGATACATTATTACGCCAGACAATCAAAGAATATACAAGCAAAGGAAACAATGCAAGCAAGGAAAACCCGAAAACGAAAGCTGGAGTCTGTTTCCCTAGTAGAGTCGCCAGTTCTTGTGACTATGCCTATAGGGGAAACTACGCTCCAAAGCGATCGAGACCACATGGAGACTGGTAAGGCCACAACAGATCTAGTGAAACTGAGGACGAGGGAAGAATGACTCGAAAACACTGACAAGAGACAAAACAAAGTAAAGATAAAACATGGAGTCGCCATCTAGTTTATTTGAAAATGGAAAGATGAGGAAAACAGTATCGAAAATCAAAACTCAAAACAAAATGCAAGATAAAAGTGACTCATGCCAAATGGATGCGACACATGGGTCATTGCAAGCCAAAGAAAGGGTAAGGACTTCTATTACGTGCAAGGAAGGTATCAGGCACCCCTGCACACCCGACGAGTCGGTCTTTCTTGGACTTATCGCTCGTAAGCAAAGTTATGTAGGCGCTTAAACGTTGATGAATGTGTGGCTAACAAATGATAAATGATGAAAATAGGGTAAAATGAGTGCAAAACATTAACTCAAAAGTATTCATGCCTGGAGGACGCAAAACAACGCAAAGGATGGAAGTGAGACAAGCTTGAAGGCTAGGCCAGGTCGGATATGGTCCCTTGGGCAACCGCGCATCATCGACGCACACATGGTACGCACATCTGAAACATGCTCTAGAGCATATCTAAATAGCTCGCTATCAAACCAACCCCACACACACCCAACGCCACGACATGATAACTAGGAGATGGTGAGCAACATGGATGGAGGGTGGGATTGTGCAAAGTCTGAAATCTTGAATAAAGCCACTTTAAAAGAGAAAATGCAAGCGAGGAAAGGAAAATAAATGAGTGGGGAAAACCAAATCATGCAACTAGAGCCAAACACATTGGAAAACTCATGTGAAAGGACATAGGGCCGAGGCTTGGTCGGGTCTAGCACCATGGTGTCCCTAATGCACACGTGCATCTAGGACGTGCTATTGGGGCGTGCTCCTGGAACAAATTCCAGACCTTCCTCCTTCATCGCCTCTCCCCATGCAAAGCATGCAATACCAAAATGAAGCTATCATTTGAGAAACTAGAGGGATGACATGGCATGGGAAAAGCACCAAGAAAAACATGTGAGAAGCACCAAGGTCCCTTACTCCATCTCCCCCTCCTTCCATCAGCCCTAAAAAGCATCATTGTGGCTGGAGTTGGAGTTGGGGCTAAAGGATGGCTGAGGAGCTTGGGAAGAGTCTAGAGGCCACACGAGAAGTGACGGCAAAATGGGAGAAAAGCCAGAGTCCTTCGCCAACCTCCGTTGCTGTCGTCATGGTCGGTCAAGCTTCGGACAACCCCACAAGGAGGCCACGGCCCAAGGCACGGTTTGACGATGCCAAGAGTGTAGAAGAGGAGGAAGGTGAGCCACCGAGACGTCTTGGTCAAGTGCTCAATGATCGAGGGGCCTCACATCGACGCCCTCCGTCCATCAGTGGGAAGGAGAGTGGGATGCAACGAAACAACGGAGAAAACCATGAGAAAACGGTGTAGGAAAATCAAATTAACACCCTTAAATTATCCTCTAGTAGAATAGGGAGCGAATGTTACTGTTGGTGGCCGAGTGTCCTTCTTCGCGCCGATGGTTCTCTCTGGTTCTTTAGCGTGGATCCGTTCTCTCTGGCTCTTGCAACTGAAGGTGTCTTGGCTACAGGAAGCCCAGGGTTTTGGTGGTCGTTCCTTGCGTGGTAGGTGGGCTGGTGGCGTGGAGAAGAGGGCATGTCAGGGAGTGGCTCACCAACACCATTGTAGGCCTTGCATGACGGCGAGAGAGACACAGGGCGTGGTGGTTGGTGGTAGGGCGTGGAAAGGTTGTGGAATGTCAGGCACATTAGGGGACAAGTCGGTGTTGCATGCACAGCGTCGCTCGTACGAGGTACGAGGTCGTATGAAAAAAGTGACTAATGAGGTGGTGCACGCCTGGGTGCCCTGGCCTTGACGCACACTTGGGCCACACATCTCATTGGGCTAGTGCACACGGGCTAGGCTTTGGAGTTTGTTTTGGTGTATAATGTTTATTTGAGGGTAGTTGAAGGTTTTGGGTTGGTTTAGGTTTATGGGCTAAGTTTGGGAATTGGGGTAGGACTCGGTCCACTGTCCAGTTGTACTCTCTGCCAGGTCCACCTGCCAACATTGGCCAGAAACCGAGGTGTCTACAACATGTAACTCTCAAGATGGCAAACCAATGCTTTACTACTGCAAATGCATGCTCAAATGTCTTTGGCTTAATCTTTCCATTTGTTGCTTTTCCAAAACCATTGATAATTTCATTACATAGTATCTCAACCATTACATCGTCATGTTTCCCATTTCACACAAAGGATGGAGTCTTTGCCATTAGTTCTTGAGATGTATCCTTTCTCATGTTACCATTATCCATATTTATCATACATTGTCAATACAATACATAATAAAATATCAAATAAAATCAGACCTTAATATCACATAAAAAAATTAAGCATGATTATGTATATTCATAAATTGATATGAAATATACCAACTCCATCAAATAGGTATCCACAATTTAAAATGAAAAACACTAACTTACTTTCAGTAAAGTAACTATGAAAGAGAACAAAATATGTAGTCACTGATGTCATTCAGATACACATTCATAAATATAACTAAAAAACATTGAATGCTAATTTTTCATTTGGCTCACGATAATAGGAATGAAGAATAAGAATTTTTTCATGAGCCAAATGATACTACTAATATCATGATATCGTCATAGTTATGGATGACCAATCATCATCATTTCATTTCATTGATGAAAGTGGTAAAAAAAACAAGAGAATACTAAGGTGATGAATTTGAAGCAAGTGTTGATTTTGGATTTTTATCATTGAATCAACATGGAATAGAACAATAACCTATGAAAAAAACAAAGAGAGGAGAAGAAAGGAGAGGTGATTTGGGAATCAAATCTCTTCTGTACCATTGAAATCCTACTACCACTAAGGAGACCCAATAGGGAAGGAGTGACCTTGATCTCCATTACTGTGAGGAAGGAAGGTCCTAATCTCCATTGCTATTGACATCCTACCATCTCCAAGAAGATTCAAGAGAGAAGAAGAGGCCCCAATCCTTGTCACCGTGAGGGATGGAGACCCCCAATCTCCATTGTTGCTTGGATCTACCATGAGAAAGGTTGTTGTGAAGGAGGAGGAAGGAGAAGGAGGAGGGTGTGAGTGGTGAGAGGCGTGAGAGTATTTTTGCTTTCGTTGGAAATCCAATTCTATACCATGGAAAGAAAAATCTTCTCTCCTTTTATACTTAGGAAAAGAAAATAAAGTATTTTCCTATTGTGATCATGCCCGCTTGGGAATCTGGCACGAAGTCGCACCAGATGGAGAAGGCCACAGCCATGCTAGGATGGCGAAGACGCAAGATAAGATAAAATGAAAAGAATGGAGTCGCCACCTTGTCTTTTTAGGGAAAGACGAGGAAAACCACAAACGAACCACAAAAAGATGAATGCATGAGATGCAAATGAATGCGTATGCCCGAGAAACTTGGTCTTTCTAGTCTGATTCACTTGCTAGAGGTTGAATGAATGTGTGCTAAGCCTAGATTGTGCTCTAATCATGCTGATATAAATGCCTAGTCATGACTAGATTGATATGCAAGATGCATGCAAAAACTACGAAGAAATCCACACGAAATGATAGAATAACGAAACATGACACGACAAAGAAAACCACATGAAATGACGATGTTTTTGGAGGGAATGGTCTGAGAAAACATACCAACATCAAGAGAATCAAAAATGTAGTAGACTAAAATCATTAGAATCGTAGAAAACATCACGAAAATCAAAATGGAAAAATTGCAAAGAAGTCTGCGTAAAAGACCAAATGGTGACATATGAAGAAAATCACATGAAATGATGATGTTTTTGAAAATAATGTTTTGGAAAACCATATTGATATCAAAAGGATCAAAAGTGGGATCAACCCAAATCATTGGAATCATGGAAAATATCATAAAAATCAAAAGGGGAAAATAATCCTTAATTTGGCCAACGTGGGCCTTTAAGTCAGTTAGTGTATGCCCTCAAGCAATGAAATCCAAATCAAATTGTAAAAATCCAAAAATGTGGAATAAGAGAAATCAAATCAGAAGTCATGAGAAAGAACTCAAAAACGGGTTGGAGAAAAATCCACGGATGAAACACATGGAATGCATGCCTACTCAAATGGATGAATTGACAAACAAATGTGGTGAAAACTATGTGAAATGTATGGGGTTGTACCTGAATATATGGAGGATGCTGAAGAATGATTTAGACATGACTCGGTGCAAAATCTAACATGCATGTGCATGAATTGATGGCATGAGGGTAATTTGGTCATTTTTATGGCCAGATGTGATAAACGTGTGTATGTGCATGATGCATGGTCTAATGTATGCAAAATGTCAGGAAAATGTTGTTTACAAGAAAACGTGAAAGAGACAATGTTTTAAATACAAGAAAATGATGTAAACATGTTAAAGGGGAAGATCAAGGATTAAAAAGCAAAATTTATGAAAAAGGGGAAATCTTGATTAAAGTATATTCAGTGACTTTTATCTTAGTGTGCAGATGATGAATTAAATGAAAATGTGACACTATGGTGTGAGATGTGTGAAAATTGCATCTTGGTAATTTCTTGAGAATTAAGGGTCTAATGTGCAAAATTCACACATAAAATGCAAATGTGACCAAAATATGAAATCAAAGATCATTTTACAATGCAAACATGATTTTTAAATGAAAACTATATTTATATGTAGAATTATAAATAAAAGAAGTGAAAATTGTCAAAAATAGGTGTGAAAATAATTAAAACCCTAAATGATGAATTTAAAATTAGCCTAAGGGTTTGGATGCAAATTTCCTATACTCAATAACTGTATGCTATGAATTCAGTGGCTTACATGCAAAATTTATGGCTTCAGTATAATGAAAATTAGACTTTTATGATGATCAGTGTGATTTTAAAGTCTTTTAGGGTTCAGAATGCAAATCCCACAGGGAAAACTCATTTTAAAAAGCTCTAGGAGCTCAATGCAAAACTTCAAGACATAATTGCAAAAAAAACATGATTTCAGGGGGCTTAAGTGTGAAGAAAATAATATTGATGCACTAGTCATGAAAAAATAAAACATGTAGGGGACCCTATGCAAGTTTTACAGAAGTAATAGAAGAAATAAAAGTTATTTAAAATTAAAAGGGTTTAAACACAAAGAAACAGGACCTAACGGTAAAGGTTTAAGGACCTAACTGTAAGAAAACCTAAAGTAATGGACCTAATTTAAATCTTTCTTCTTCGAAGTTCACCAACGGATCGCCGGTGACCTCACTCAAGCGTGAGCTCCTACGACTGTCCAGCGGCATTGCAGCGGCGGAGGGGTTCCGAAAATGGTCCAGGAGGCTAAAGGGAGGCTAGGCGAAGCTCTCCGGCGAGGTGGACAGGACTAGGGTAGCCTGAGACTCTCCCCCTACCTCTAGTTCCAGCAATGTGGCCTGTCGATGTTGGGGAAGACGACAGAGAGGTGGCAGCGGTGCTCCGGTGACGAAAAGGTACATGCCAAGGTCGGAGGAGCTTCAGGGCGGCACGAGGAGGCTTCTAGAGGCATCGGTGAGGGCTGGGGATGTTTAGGGGGTTCCACCCATCCCCTACGTCGGAAACAACAACGGTGGAAGTAGGGGAGGTGCTCCAGGCTCTGGAACAGCAACACGGCTGCTTGGGGAGGTTCTTGGCGGCGAGATGGGTCTTTTGGAGGCAGTCATGAGTGGCAGGAGCGTTCGGAGGACGTAAGGGGCTTCGACTGCTGCAGTCGGCAGTTGTAGGGGCAGCGGCGAGGGCTCCGACTATAAGAGGCCAACTGGACTCCTCCTAAGCAGAGGAAGCTCAAGGGGGAGGAGGAGGAAAAGGAGAGGAGAGGCCTACGGGGCCTCACCCATCCCAGGAGGCCAACGGCCTCGTCGGTGGTGGTGAACCCACCATCGATGGAGGGAGACGACAATGCATAGGGCCTGCCCGCTCCGGCAAATCACGATTCAGAGGATAAGGTGGAGATCAAAGGGCTTAAAGGGGGGTGGTTCAAAGCTAAAAGGGGGGAGGAATACATGAGATGACGTTGTCTCTCTCAACAGGGTCGGTTGACGGCGGTGCTCTCTAGTGGATGCTTAGGCAGCGGTGGCTGCAAGGGGATTATGGGTTGCAAGAGGCTTGGAGGAGGTGGCTTGAAGGTGGAGGGGGTTGCTAGGTTGTCTCGTTTGAAAAAGGGGGTTCCTCTATGGGTTCATGCACGCTAGGAGTCCATGGACTGAAGCTAGTGGGTCTTTTAAACTCCCTCGGAGCCTCCAACGTCATCCATTCCTCTCTCTAGTGGATAGGCAGCGTTGGATCGGCGTGAGCTGGAGGGGGGTCGACCGAAGATCACAGGGAAGGAGAAACAGGTGCTAGAGATATCGGGATCGTCGTCGGAGATGACACCAAAGATTGCGGGAGATCGTTGGAAATAAAGGGATGCCAGAATTATTTTTTGGTTTCCCTAAGTTTGTGATTAAAGAAGGATATGGGTGCTGTGGGCTAGCTTTGGGCCTGCGAGTGGGCTTTAGATTTTAGGGTTTTTTTAGGTTTTTGTTTTTAAGGGTTTTTTAAGGTATTTTGGGATTTAGATATAGGTTTTTAATTAGGTTTTGTGATTTTAATTAGATTTTTGATTTTGTGATTTAAGGTTTAATTAATTGATTTTAAATTAGGGTTTTGAGTTTAATTAAGTGATTTTAAATTAGGGTTTTTTGGATTTTAATTAGTGTTTCGAGTTTAATTATGTGATTTTAAATTAGGGAATTTCTTGGATTTTATTATTTTAAGGTTTTTGTGATTTTACTTAGGGTTTTGGGCTTTATTAAGTTTAGTTAAGTGATTTTAATTAGGATTTTTGGATTTTATTATTTTAGGTTTTAAATGGGTTAGATTTGAGTTAAAATGGGTTTAAATGATTGGGATAATTGATTTTAGTTTGGTTAATTTAAGTTTTGTATTTGATTAATTTGATATTCAGATTTAATTAGTTTTTTACTTGAGTTAATTAGGGATTTAGTTTAAATTTCGATTTAATTGGTCATTATTAGGGATTTAATCTTGATTTTGATTTAATTGGTTTTTTGCTTAATTTTTGTTTGGATTAGGGTTTTTATTTAATTAGATTTAATATTCAATGGATTTTATTGAGTTTTACTTGGTTAGGGTTTTAATTAGGTTTTTTGCTAAATTAATTTGACTTTTAAATGGTTTACATGTATTTTACTTGATTTTGATTTTAATTAAGGTTTTCACTTAATTAACTTGGATTTTAAGTGGTTTAAATGGATTGTATTTGATTTTGGTTTTAATTAAAACTTTTTACCTAATTAATTTGGATTTTAAGTGGTTTAAGTGGATTTTATTTGATTAATTTGGATTTTCAATATTTAAGTGGATTTTATGTGGTTTTGGTTTGGATTAAAAGTTTTTACTTAATTAGTTTTGGTTTTTTTGATGATTTAAGTGAGTTTTGTTAGGTTTTGATTTTTGATTATGGGTTTTTTCTTAAATTAGGTTAGAGTGCGTTTGTGTGGGCCTAAACGGGCTTTGTGTGGGCTTATTTGGGTTTGTGGGTTCAGGTTGAGCTAGGGTTTAGGGTTTAGGTTTGAGAGTTAGGGTTTTAGTGGTCACAACCAGAGCATCTTTCTAGAGGAGCCTGTTGGCAAATGACTGCAAAATTGGGGTGTCTACCCTTATCCAATGTTGACACGAACACCACCAAACAAGGTGATCAAACAAAAATCTCTTCTTTCCCTTTCGTTGCCTCTGGATTCTAATGACAACACCTCTTATTAGTCAAAGTCGTTTTTGTGGATGGGATTTTGGGGGTTGATGTAGAATCGTCGTCGCGTCCACTCACTTTGATGATCCTTTGTGACCGTCACTTGTCGATTTGCTTTCATCGGTTGACAATGTACCATGGAGAAATTGTTGTTGATGTGGTTGTGTGGGTTCTTGGTTCACTAGGTCAATGGTAGGAGGTTGCCTAGCAGCGTCCTCATGCTTTGTAACACCCTTTCCTTAAAAAAAAATGAGAAAAACAAAAGAAAATGGATTAAACTAGGTGTAGTAAACAAATAACAAAAAGATAACAAAATAAAAACGTAAACATGCAACTAAATACTAATTAGGGTGTTGTCCCCGCATGCATATGCCATGGACAATTATATGAATGCAGGTTTTATATGAAAACAATAATAAATTGGAAGAAATACTCCCGTCACCCTTGGTGCCTTGACGTAGGGGTTGAAGGAAGTGGAGGCCGGTTTACAGAGCTCCGAAGTGAAGGAAGTGTGGCTATAGAAAGGGGTTGGATCTCTGGTGGATCTGAGCTTCTAAGGATTTGGACATGGAAGAGGGCTATGGCTCTCTCTCTCTGAATTCTCTTTTTTTTGCTAGGACATTAAGATTTTTAATGTGCCTCCTCTCAAACTCTTGACCTAGGGGTGGAGAATCAAGGGCTAGGATCTAGAGCTCTTGAAAAGAGGCAAAAAATTGAGATATGATCTCGTCACCTATGAGACAAGCGATAGAATCTTCAGTTGCCACTTGGACAAGCAATGGGTCCTAAGATTCTGATTTTGGATGTACATGGTGAAGAAGCACCCAAAAGGTAATGAAATCTACCACGTAAGCTAGTCGTCGGTGCCAATGGCATCGAGCTACAAAAAAGGAAATTTTCAAAAAATTAAGATCACAAAATATCCATTATGAATCTATTATCAAATATTGTCGAAATCAATCCTAAAAAATCATACTCGTAATTGAAGATATTTTAAATTAATTTCCAAATTCAAAATCCACTTAAAATGTTAAGTAAATTGGATTTGAAAATCAAATCTTTAATAATTACGAGAAAACTCAATTAAAATCAATGATGTATTTGATTTAAGATAGATTGGCAATCATTTGGATATTTTGGATTTTATCTTTGATTTTTAAGCATTATCATGAATTAAATATAAGCTATAACAATAATATGTGATAACTTATCATAAAATCTCATTTTTGCTAAAAATAAAGATAAGTGATCTTAATTATAAAGTCATCCAAATTTCAATAATTTTCTACATTTATAATGATATGTATGATATGCCTAGATATTTAAATGTTCGAAAATCATATAAATTGTAATAATTATGGGACAAAATCATGATAACATTTATAAATATCCCATATATGATATTGAGGCCCGAGATAACAAATTATTTAGAGAGAGTATGCCCAGATTTGTGTCGCTTGCTGTTATGCCACCTGAGGCCACTTAAAGTGGTGGTAAATCTTGTCTCTAGTCTGACAGGCAACATCCTGGTATTTTACAATTTACTCCCCTACCTTTTATCTTATTCCATATAGATGCAATAAAAACCCAGAAAAGCACAGAAATTCCATGGGAGAATCTGGAAGAAGGTTAGAGATCCTTAGCTACATGATCTGGGTCGCCTAAAGGGTTCCTATCTTAAGTGAACTCTGGGAAATGTGAAATTGAGATATCTACAGTTTCTTCATTGTTCAAGAAACTATCTCTACCTCCAACTTTCCATGGTGTTGCATAGTTATACACACACACACATGTCACACAATTGCAAATCCACAATTCTGTACAACACATAAGGACCAATTAGTCAAATAGAATCATTCCTGTAACAACCTAGTTTTTGAAGTGGTGTTCTGGTCAAATATTTTAATGGAGTTCTAGGTCGTTAGACACTCAGTTTCCTGTATTTAGTGGGAAGCACAGCTTTCACAACATTCTACACCTAGATTACTGGGGTTTTGACCTTCTTGGTGTTGTGTGGTTGTGGTGCTATGTCGGCCCTCGTGGAAGTTTTAAGGGTTTGCTCTGTGCTTTGGTGGTTCTCTGGCGTGCTTTGGTGGCGAATCTTTGTTTGAACAAGTCATGTGGACGTGGAAGGTCGCATGGTTTGGTCTTGTGTTGTGGCTTCCTTTCTTTCTTTCTTTCCTTCCTTCCTTTCTCTTTCTTAGGCCCCAGTCCTTCCTCCCCTTCTTCTTCTACTCCTCCTCCTTCTCCTTCTTACGCAAGGGAGGGAGAGAGAGAGAGTGAGGGAGAGATGGGAGAGTGAGAGGGAGATGACACGAGAGAGAGAGAGGTGTTGTAAGAGATAGGAAGAGGAGCTTGTCGTCATCGCCACTACGCCATCGTTGTCACCGAGAGTAGGAGGAGACACGGAGCTCGTGGAGGAGGTGCGTCGCTCATGTTGTCGTCATCTTCAATGCCAGATATATGATAGTGTGTGGATGATTGTAGTAAATTCTTAGAAATTAATTGTGCTTTTGTGGGCCATTTATGGCTACATTTATTGTGTGGGGTGAATAGTGCTCATTTATTGTGCTGGGTTCAGTATGTTGAATTATTTCAGTATGTCGAATTATTTCAGTTTGCCATTTTGGACTTCTAGAATGTCCCCTTGACTCTATTTTTTGTCAACCAAATTTATTCGGTCTACCATTCTGGGTCTTGGGTGCTGACGTTGCACTTGCTTCAATTGACTGATTGTAGACACTCCACTTTAGCAACAACTCGCAGGCGGATTCCTCTGAAGGAGTGTACCGGTGGCAA
Organism: Posidonia australis; assembly: GCA_024699735.1. Taxonomy (NCBI): domain Eukaryota; kingdom Viridiplantae; phylum Streptophyta; class Magnoliopsida; order Alismatales; family Posidoniaceae; genus Posidonia; species Posidonia australis. Next base: position 24,897 of record JAMKQA010016788.1, read on the forward strand.
CGAGCCATTTCCCCACAGTAGAGTTTGTTTCACACACCAAAATCAATCCTAAAACCCTACACTAGCCTCAAATCCTAGCCAATCCATATCCTAGGCCCATTAGCAGCTCAGAAACCTAAGAAATCAGCCCAAAACCCAGCCAGCAAATTCTATGATGACTCAGACACACATTGTTAATGGATCTGGTCAATAGATATAGTCAGCTAATTTTATCGATGGATATAGCCAACTGATAAAGCTAGCTGATATAGCCAACTGATAATACCTATTGATATTGCCAGTGCGTTTTCTTGACGTAGTGCCCTATATCAATAATTTAATGTACTGAGGATTGAGTTGTCTTCTCACCCCTTGGACCACTGATTCTCTTCTCCTTATTAGTTGGCATGGATCGAGGGTGCTCCTTATTATCCCTGGACCATCATACCCTTTTCCCTTTGCCAAATTCCAATCCAATCCACTTAAATTAATCAAAACCCTACATTATTAACCAACTTTTGAATCCAATGACCCTTAGCTCGTCTTCCCTCTATAAAAGACCTCTCTCACATCCAAACTCCCTCTATTGGCCCCCTCTTGATTCCCCTACCTTGAGCACACAGACAGTCCACCTTCAGTCACCAATTCTACTAGTTTCGGCCACCATTATCTCCTCCAGCCATATGCTATAGCAACAACACCCACTGCATCGACTATAATAAGCATCATCGGCCATGCATCAACTGCATTGCGCAATCTGACGTCCCAGTCTTTCGGTAGAGCTCCCCCTCATCGAATTATCCCCGCAGCTCACTAGCCGCCACTTTCATCGCCAACCAAAACTACCATACCCACTCCACCTCAACTAGCCACTTCAACCATCATTCAAGCACCAGCATTGCCCCTCCAAACCATCCACCAACACGACCACAGCCCTCCAAACTCGCCTCCGAAGCTACTGTGCGCCAACCTCCAGAGAAACATCACTGTGAGTCGTCGTCGGAAGGGACAACCCAACGTCCATAGGTTCATCTCTTCCCGCCAACTATGTGTGTAATTCTATTCCCTCTTGTTTTCTTTGCTTCGTCGCATCATTTTGTGTATGTTTCATTAGTACTTTTGCACCATTTCAGTTCATCATGCATGCTACATCTCTTCCCCGCCGTTAATGGCAGCGGTGAGTTGGGAAACTGGCTATGGCCTGTGAGCCTTTATCTGCCCTGTTTCAGCACATCTCCACCTCCCTCTTGCCTCTCCCAGTCAACTTGGATAGCCGCTCGATGCTCCTTGCCGCCGGTATGGTCAGCCGAGCTCGTGGTTGCCGGCGAGACACAGTGAGGACGGTAGAAGGTGAACATTGCATTGCATCCATCCATTCTTGCATCTATGCACTCCTCCCCACCACTCGGATTTCTAGAAGCCTTAGATCACCCCGTTGTAGCCCATAATTTTGGTTTACAGTCAAGCTTGCTGACAGAACCTAATTCCTAGCAAGGAAGATGGGTGGAGCACTCCAGCCAGTCGCGACCTCGTCCAAGCATCCAAATCTGTTCTCCTGCATCCATACATGCTTCTTCATGCATAGCATTAGTGTTTGCACCTATGCATTTCGATCTTGTGTGGGGAGGAGCCCGCAGTTCTACTCTGTAAAACATCCAGCGAATCTCGATAGCGAATATACCTAGTGGATATAACTGGCGAATTTAACCAATTGATATAGCTAGCTGATATTGCCAATTGATATCACCAGCGTGTTTTCTCTGCACGATTCGTTGGATCCAAAGCATTTGTGGGACTTACGCACGGAGCATGCACACATTCATTTGCATCCATTTGCACTCATTTACATCGTTTTTCTTGCATTTTTATGCATTCAATTTTCCTCGTCTTTCCGATTTTAAAAAGATTAGGTGGTGACTCCCTTTTCCTTGTCCTTTCCTTTTCTTTGGTGTTTTCGAGTCGAGTATCCTTCCTCAGATCCACCATTTTTGTCATGACCTTATCAAGGTTCTTCGTGTGCATTCATGCACGGAGAGTCATTCGTTCTGTTGGCATGGTCACAGGAACTGGCGACCTTGCTTAGGAAAACAAGACACTGGCTTTTGCTTTCGCTTTTTGCTTGCTTGGCTTTTGTCCTTGTTTGCCTTGATTCGCATTTTCCGTCTTGTCACCATACGTTTGCATTTTATCATTACATGCTTGCTATTGCATGCCTTTTGCTTACTGAGTGTTTCCTTTTACATGCTTGCTATGCCACAACACACGCACATGCCATGTCGCCTACCTTTTGATGTGATGGATGTTTTCTCTTTTCACCATCATATTAACACAGCACACGAACATGCCATGATCCTACCTTTTGCCTAATGTATACTGGCTTGCTTGCCATGCTTCAGTGTTTTCCTTCCCTTTCACACTTACCATCCTAGGAAAAGTAGAGACATGTTTGCCTCCCCATATTGGCTTAACCTAAAATCCACCACAATAAAAGCAACAATTAGTCGGAATTAGAGACATCTATGCACTCTCTCCCCTATTCGGTTAAATAAGACCTGTAAATAAAAGACAATAAAGCATATCGCATGTTTGATCATTTTAGAAGTATGCATCTTCTCTTCTTTCATGTCCATCCATAGTCCAGAAGGGCAATCTTGGTTTCCCATTCTATGGCTTCGACGTAGGACGTAGCCACACTGTCCCCTATTGTTTGGAATTATGTTGGTGTTAGTAGAGAGTACAACTCACTACTACTGCATGAGTCGAGGCCCCTAATGCACGACTCATTCACTACCTGTACTTTGACTAGGATTTAGAATAGGAACCTTACTTTTTGAACAAAGTCAAATCCCAAACCCATGATGTTGGAAATATATTATATGTTTTGATGATAACACATGGACTAATGAATTTTTGTGTATATTTTCATGTAAGGAAAAGGATTGAAGAATTGTAATACTTGAGTCATGTAAATTCTATGTAATATGTTGTAAAATGTATATGTAAAGTTATACTTAGAATATTTGTTGAAAAATCAAAGAAGAGTCAAATTTGACATACCGAACCAAATCAGTATACCGAACCAAGAAGAAACGGCACAAGCATCGGTGCTCTGAAGGCAAATGTGGAAAATTAAAGAAAGGATAAAAAACGGTATACGTAATCAGGAGGATTTGGCATACCGAAATGTTTCTGGCATACCGAATTGCTCGTGAGTTGCAATTTAAAGATGTAAATGGCATTCCGAAAGTCAAAATGGCATACTGATGGACTAGCCGTTTATGACCGTTTTTATAGCTATTAGACACATCTTTTAGTGATCCTTTAGCTATAAATAGGACCCCCATAAGCCTTGATAAGGACACACATATCGATATACTTGTAACTCTTGAGAATTATGCTCTATCCTTGTCCTAAATTTCTCTCCATAAGCTCTATGTTGTAATCTCGATTAAAAGCACTCTATGAAAGGGGAATTCATTTGTTGTAAAGCTACAAAGAAGGTGCTTTAGCTTCTCGGGGTACGAGAAGTGGAAGGAGCAAAGTTTGAGTTTGTGGAACTACCAACACAAGTAAGTGTTTACTTTTAAGTATAAGGGAAAAATCTCAAGAGGGTCTTGAGGAGTGGACTAGGCTGGGGTTTTGGCCGAACCACTATAAATCGCATGTGTTTTCAATTTCTCTCATCCCCTTCTTTGCATGAGAGTAGTTTAACCTTCAAATATATATAATCTTCTAGTTGTTGCATGCTTTAATTGTTTGAACCATCTTATATTGTTTAACTAGAATTAAAATTGAAAAAGAGTTAACTAAAATTAATATTCTTTATTCACTCCCCTCTAGAGAAGCCACTCGATCCAACACATGAGAGCATCCTGAGTGTTTGGCCTACTCGAGACATGCATTGTGAGTGAGAGCGTTTTAGGACAGTCATCTGCATTGTGTGTCATGCATACCACCCTAATAACTTTTATCCTATCTTTGTCTCAGGTTCTAATACCCATTTGTCTCTACCTGTTCTCGTAGGTAGCTTGTGCGAGGTCCTCGGTCAGGAGCTCAAGTGTATCTGTCGTACATTGCCTCCCATAGTCTCTCCTCTCTGTTCCCGAGCTTGTGTCGCCTCTGACCTTAGCTCGTCTTTTGGTTTGTGCCTATTTTTTCGTTGCCGCCCCAATCGCAGCCGCTCGTGGTCAGCTATGGCCCAGCAAATTGGCAAATCTCCTTCTACTGCTTTAGAGGGGGTCTCGACTTCGATCCCTCCATCCCTACCTACTTCGTCTACTGCTTCTTCCTCCTCCTTTGTGCACTATTATCGTGCACTCGAGGGTTCCAATCTCCCTATTTCGGGACAATGGAAAACTTTTATTTTTCTAGAGTCGAACGTCAAGACTCTCTCAGTAACCGATTCCTACACTTTGGAAGTCTTGCATGACATCCCTTCCTAGGGCCTTCTTGTTATAGGAATTCAGTCTAATGTGGTTTTCCAATCTATAGGGTCTCTCCCTATTGTCCCTCCCACCTTTATGCCCCTGTACACATCCGTGCAATTACCTTCCAACCTACCTATCGATGGATCCTCTGTCTCGTAAATGCAACATTTGCTAGCTCTTACATAGAAGCTTGAGGACATGACTATTTTTCTTGATCCTGCTTCTATTCTCGTCCTTCTAAACTCCGAGGCTCCAATGTGTCCCACATTTGCTCCACAAGCACATCTCACTTCACCTATGCCCTTGCCATCGCCTCTATTCTTCACAAAGGCAGAGATGAACCAACGATGGCAACGCCTTCCTTGCCTCCTGCATTCATACAACACTTTGCACAACATTCATCTTTGTTACCTGGTGGCCAGTCCTTTGGCTTGGTAGGAGCACAACATTCCTCGAGTCCATTGTTTGGTGCCGTGTCAGTGCAACAACTGTTGCTCCCACACTTTGCACCACAGACAACACAGCATACTTCCCATCCATGTTTGCATCAGACACAGGCTACTGCATGCATCACACCACTACTACACACTACATCCTTGCGTGGGTATGGTGGTCCTCACACTTCGATACCAGGAGGTGTTAGGTTGGATCCGGAGGAGTGCACATGTACGACCCATACAGCATACATGGAACCTGCCTTGACTGCAATATCATCAACAGTAGTAAACTCAGACACCCTCCTTACCAAGATCGACGATATAGAAACAACACTCTATCAAGTGCAAGGTGGGGATCGTCAGTTCTACCAATTTCGGGACCTCTGTTCTAGAGGTGACACTCCCTCCGAATTTCTGCATCCCAAAATTCGAAAAGTACAATGGTAGAGGCTACCCCACATCACCTCTGAAGGTGTTTTGTGGAGACCTCGCGTAGCTCTAAGGCGACAAGAGGCTTTTGATCTGCCTATTCCAAAAAAGTCTAATCGGACTTGCCTTCAAGTGGTTCACTTCGTTGGACATGATCGTCATCCAGACTTGGGACGACCTTAGCCAAGCATTCCAGGGGTAGTATGCCTTCAACGACTTGATCCTTAAGTGCGAGGATCTTTGTCGTGATCAAGTAGAAGTGCCACAAGTCATTTGGGGAGTCTGTTGGTCACTAGTGCTCACTTGCCTTCTAAGTTAAGGATAGGCCCTTGGTTGAAGAGTCTATCGAGATTATATCAAAGGAGCGCAACCAATGACAGGAGCTCTGCTTGGCTTTCAATCCATCACATCCTTTGCAACCTTGATTTAGGCTAGTGCTCACATGGAAGTCTCACTACGAAGTTGGAATTTCCCTACACTCTCTGCATTCATTAGGTAGGTCACCACCTCTTGCAATAGCCACAGCAGCAACAATGTCACTGACATCAGCTACTCCAATAAGGCGATTGTCGCATATGTCCAAGCTCTTGTAGAGCCTGCCAATGTAGAGAATTTGTTCGATTTGCATCTGTTAGCACTATTATTTGGTCCCCCACACACCACATACATGCATTCCACTGTCATGCTTGTGCATCACATTGCACCAGCTTGGCATGGACGACAGCCTGGGAAAAAGCGACCTCATTGTGATGAAAGCGATTACACTCCGCTTGTCAAGCCATTGAGCGTCATTTTCCCTAGAGTTGAGTCATTTCTAAGGCTCTCGAACCCTTGTTCGCTACCAAATCCAATCCCTCGATGGTGTGATACGAGTGTGCACTATAGCTTTCACCGTCGTGCCAAGCATTCGACAAATGGCTGCATCACTTTGCAGGATGGTACTCAGAACCTGATTGATCGAAAGTCATCAACATTGCCTTGCAAGATGCAGACCCCATACAAACACCTACACACATACACACACTTGCACCGGCGCACTCGAACCAACCTAACGCATCCTTCCTTGAGCTTTGAAACTTTGAGGATGTCGCAAGCTTACTGGTCTTCTTTCTTTCTCCTATCCTTCCCATTTCAAATGTCCTCTTATTGGATTTTATTGATCTCATTAGTTTGTCTTCTCCCTCTATTTCTGACCTCTTCATGGGGGACATGGCCTAGGGTTGGCCCTCTTAGTGCGTGCCAATGCAGCATGGAAGCTACCAACACTCTAGACCTTAATAGACAACATCAACCAGTAGTTTCAACAATGGCAATAGTCTCAATAGACCCATCCATAGTTTCAACCGTCGCCGCAATTCCAGTGACACTACCAAAGTAGCCAGTGACCCCAATAACATCAATAAAGCAGCCACAACAAGGACCAGAGCCATATCCGTTTCCCTATTTTTTCTATTATATCTCCTTCTACATCATTTTCATCATCAAGCATCAAAATACAAAAAAATAAAAAATCTAAAACACACAAAAGAATTAAAAAATCTGAAAAACACAAAAAAAATCAGAAAGTCAAAACCCAAAAATAATGAAAAATCTAAAAAGACAAAACCCAATGCAGCATGGAGGCGACCAACACTCTAGACCTTAATAGACAACATCAACCAGTAGTTTCAACAATGGCAGTAGTCGCAATAGACCCATCCATAGTTTCAACCGTCGCCGCAATTCCAGTGACACTACCAAAGTAGCCAGTGACCCCAATAACATCAATAAAGCAGCCACAACAAGGACCAGAGCCATATCTGTTTCCCTATTTTTTCTATTATATCTCCTTCTACATCATTTTCATCATCAAGCATCAAAATACAAAAAAATAAAAAATCTAAAACACACAAAAGAATTAAAAAATCTGAAAAACACAAAAAAAATCAGAAAGTCAAAACCCAAAAATAATGAAAAATCTAAAAAGACAAAACCCAATGCAGCATGGAGGCGACCAACACTCTAGACCTTAATAGACAACATCAACCAGTAGTTTCAACAATGGCAGTAGTCGCAATAGACCCATCCATAGTTTCAACCGTCGCCGCAATTCCAGTGACACTACCAAAGTAGCCAGTGACCCCAATAACATCAATAAAGCAGCCACAACAA
>JAMKQA010016789.1:0-69141 GCA_024699735.1 Posidonia australis
ACTATTTTGAATAGTGAATGTCTATGATATGTTGTAGACTTATGATATTAGCATATGGAACAATGGAACTTGTGAAATATTGTTGAATGATTAGTTTCATGATTTATTGATTTATCTTTGATTTTTCTACGTGTATAAAACGTATAAATGTTAAACATATACTAAACGTGTAATCTTGTATGAAATGTGTAACCATGTAATAAACGTGTACTCGTGTCAATCGGATCGTTATCGTATCAAAACGACACGATTCACTTAAACGTGTACTTAATGGGTCATGTCGTGTATACACGCTAACAGACAATTCGTGTTTGGGTTCAGTATTAGGTACACAATAATTAAATGGGTCGTGTTTGGGTTTAACATATATGTATAGTATACACGTTTATATACGACACGATCCATTTGACAGGTCTAGCTGACACTATATATTGTAACACTGTACTTGTGGGCTCGAGTGTGGGCCCGTGTTGATGGGCTGATAGGTGGTGTGGGTTTGGTGTGCTCGTGCGAAGTGCGAGTAGCTAGGATGTGCAGGTGCACATGCGCCTAGCTACCGCGTTGCATGACTTTATAAGCCCATGCGCACCCGATGCACAACCAACTCACCCTCCTCCTTCCTCTACACGTCTTCCCTGCTCCTTTCGAGCACCACCTCCATCTCCCCTTCCTCTACTCGCTCTCCCCACTCACTCCATCCCTCCCTCACTCACCCTCTTTCTATCCCGTCTCTTCCCTATCTCCACGGCAGCATGTGGCGGCTTGTGGCGGTGGCGTGTGACTCTAGGGAGTCGTCCCAAGGATTGTGGAAGCTCCGGAGGCTCGTGAGTGGCCAGTGGTCGGAGTTGGGTCGTTAGAGGTCACGTTAACGTACGTACCTCCAAACCAAAGTGTAGAAAACATGAAATTGGTAGAAAAGGATAGGAATGCATGAATCTAGCTAAATTTACATTCCTAAAGTTTATTGTGAATTTATGGAGGCATTTATGGTGCTTTATGGTTGTTGTTGTGGTTTGGGTCCTTTTGACCCTTCTGTCTTTGCGAATTTATATCTTGCTGTGTGATGGATAGATTTTGGTTTTGTTTGTGTGGATTTGGAGTAGACCCGAGGGTCTACATCTTACGTTTTATGTGAGATTTTTGGTGTTTGTTTTGGGAGTCCGATCGTAGGTCTCATTTTGGGCGGTTTTGAAGGCTTGAGTTTTGGACTGTTTTCTGGAATCGTAGAAATCGACATACTGAAGTCGAAACGGCATAACAAATAAGTGATTTTCGATATACCAAACCTTTTTGGAATGTCAATTCTTTATCAGTTTTGGTCCTCTAGTCGATTCGATCTGTTGAATCTCTCCGATCGACCGATCCAGGAAATTTCAGCATTCCTAATCCATTTTGGCATGCTGAATTAGGGCTCAACTGTTTTATAAAGTGTGTTTTTTGTGGTTTCCTGGATTTGTTTGTTTTCCCATTTAAGATGGGATTGTGGGCCGTTAGTGGTGGTTTCATGGAACACTTGATGTATCATTTTGCCGAGGTTTTGAAAAGGTTTTCCAAAGATATAAAAATGGTTTTGAAAATGGTTTCAGAGAGATGGTGGGCCCATTTTGGAAAATGGTTTTCCTAGTTTTTTGTGTGCAGGCCAAAACACCGTGGGATCGTATCGTCTAGACCAGGAAATATGACGACATTCTCGGGTGGTCGGGCACGTCTCCTTGATTGAGGTCAGTGTAGGATCGAAAGGCTTCTCTAGAAGGGGGTAAATAGAGAATTTTAATTTTTAATATCTCTATAGCCAATTTTAACAATAATTAGAAATGATAAGTAATTTGATTTACAAAATTCTACTTATCATGCACAACAGAATTTAAAACATAAGAAGGGGATGTGAGTAAATGATAAACACAATTGATTTATAGTGGTTCGGCAACCCCGCCTAGTCCACTCCTCAAGACCCTCTTGAGATTTTTCCCTTATTCTTAAATGAGAGAAAACTTACTTGTTGGTAGTTCCACCAGCTATTCTCTTGCCCTTTCCACTTCTCTACACCTTGAGAAGCTAAAGCCCTTTCTTTGATGCTTTACAATAGAGATCTTTTCTTTCAAGGTTTGATTACAACACTGCTTACAAAATGCTTGTGAGGAGAGTAAATTGACTAAAGGAAATGATGAATTACAAGTATTCAATGTGTGTCTCAAGGAAGCATAAATGAGTTATATTTATAGCCACATGATCCTCATCGATTGTGTCTAACGACCACAATAACGGTCACAAACGGCTAGTCCTTCGGTATGCCGTTTTGTCCTTCGATGTGTCATTTTGTCCTTCAGTTTGCATTTTACGGTCAATTCGGTATGCCGTTTTTATTTCGGTATACCGATTTCTCCTGAAACGGTATGCCGTTTTCCATCGGTATGCCGTTTCTGCATTTTGCTTTGATTCCTCAGCTCTTCGGAACTTCGACGCATGTTCTGTTTTCTTCTGATTCGGTATGCCATTTTTTCTTCGGTATGCCGATTTGCTTTTCCTCTTCATGGAAACGGAAGGTTGATGAATGTACCGTTTCTTCTAACTCACATTCCGTTTTTCCCTGATTCGGTATGCCGTTTCTCTTTCGGTATGCCGTTTTTGTCTGAACGGTATGCCGAAATATATTCGGTATGCCGTTTTTGATATGAACTGAGAATCTTAAAGAATATATGATTTTTGTTCTTAACATTTTCAATCCTTTTTCTAAGTATAGGTTTACAACAATTAGTTACCTTCGTATAATCATCAAAATAACCAAATATATTTCTAACAGTCAGGGACTGAGATACTTGAGATTGATGGTCGTTGGGCCTTTGAGGTATGAGACTCTCTGACTATCGTCTCATTAAGGCTAGGGTTGTGGTCCGTGGGTCGAGGTATCTCGTGACATGACGGGGAGGTATGATGCTCTTACTGTTGTTGTGAGCATTGAGGCTCGGTTGTTGTCGGGTGTGGAGGTATGACACTCCCTCCGGAGCACCGTGTAGAGGACGCCGTGAGGAGGCGTACCTTGTGGTGGCTAGTGCATATGAGACACGTGCCCCATAGCTGGTAGTGTCCTGAGAAACAGAACAACCTTCCCTGAGAGGGGTTGGCTTTGTGATGATTTTCTAGGTGGGAGAATTGCAGGACAGTGATCACTCCTACACAGGGTGACTTCATCGTGGTAATGTAGTGCACCTTGGTGGTTACTTGTGGCAAGAGTTGGTTACCTAACGTTGAGCTTCTCGACTCACTGTATGTGGTTTTAGCCATTGAGGGTATCGTTTGTGGTTTTGGACTAATAGAGCTCTGTTTGCTGTTTTGGCCGGTGTGAGCCGCGTTTGCTGTGGTTTTTGACCTTGTAAGCCGGGTTTGTGAGATTTTTGAGAAAATGATTGCGAAATGAATTTAAAAGAGAATTAATTATAGTTTTGTTTTCCGCTGTTTTCATAGGGTGCGTGCTAGGTGACTTTTGTCACTCATGCTTTTTCTTGGTGGTTTTGAGTTACAGGTGCAGACATGTAAGCGGGTTTTAGCATAGTACATATAGTTCGGAGTTTCATAGCCGCACACAGGTTTCTTGTAGTTGATATTTCTGTTTAGCTTTTAATTTCTTAAAATTTAATTTGTTTTAAATTATTATGGAAATTTGAGACGTGACAGAACTCATTTGGCCTTAACCCCACAGGAGTACACCTCCTCTCATCACCACTGCCACCTCCATTCTCCCCCTCTCCATCTTTCAATGATTCTTGCAATATGATGAGCCACTCTATCCTTATAACGTAAGCCTAATTTGTGAGAAATGAATAGTAGTAAATCACAGAAAAATTGAATAGCAATAAATCACCAATTAATGCAAGAGAAAATGATAACCAATAAATCTCAGATTCTGTAACATAAGGGTTGATTTCTGAGAAATGAAATTCATGTAATGACCCATTTGAATCCACTAAATACAATGTGATTGTATGTTGTATCTCCTATCATTCCTTGGATTTGGAGCAAGGATTTTACTCTAAGCTTTATATTTGCCTAAGACTTCATATTGTGAAAGTCCTCTAATAATTCTACGTAAAGGTAAGTCTATTTTCTCCATGTCATGTTTCTGTTGTTTATCCATGAAATTTTTTTAGGCATCGCATTGCTATGTTCAGTGGATTTGATGTTGAAAAAGAAACCATATAATGCATGAACAAGATCATTAGATGTCAATGAATTTGAAACCCCAAGAGAATTAGAAGTTGTCCTCGGTTAGTGCTTACAGTGGAAACGAACCAATTGTTGAGATCCTCCCTATGACCTCCTCCACTCTCAATCAATCCCCAAAAAATACACACGATGAAGAAGGCACTTGGTGGCCGCTTGGGCAAAGAGGAGTCCTTGGCGACTACTTTCTCCTTCTTCGCCTCCCTCTTGATTAATGCCTACTTCTTCACAGAGAGCCTACAAGAGCACACCATTGGATCAGATCCAAAAACCCCAAATCGACAATGTGGATCGAATTAGGTAGAGGATTGACTAGGTGATGGCGTAGATGTGGTCTAGGTGGAGGCGGACGATGTAGAGCTCAAGGTCAGAGGGTAGAGGTGGAAGAGGGAGCGGTGCCTTCTTCTTCACGGAGAGCCTGCACGAACACACCACTGAATTAGATCCAAAAACCCCAAATCAGCAACGCAGATCGGATCAGGTAGAGGATCGGCTGGGTGACGACATAGATGTGGTCGAGGTGGAGGCGAACGACTTGAACATCAGGGTTAAAGGGCAGAGGAGGAAGAGGGAATAGGAGAGGAGGAGGAACAGGAGGGTGATAGTGGTTAAAAGGGAGCAGGAGGTGTTGCAGTGGCGGGAGGGACAGGGGCAGCGAAGGCGAAGGTGGGGGAGGGGGAGGGGGAGGGGGAGGAGGACGTAGGGATGTGGGATGGCATAGGTGGAGGAGGGTTCATTGGGGTTCTTTTTATTTAATCTGTGATCAAGGGACTTCTCTTATTATCATGATTAAGTACCTAAAACATACATGAAAGGAAAAATAATGTTATTTGTCATATGATGTGCATAGAGATTACACATAATATGATTATGAGAACAACAATTATGAGTTCATTATTTAGAAGCTACACATGATTGATTTATAAACATCAAGCAATTTATACGTATCTAATTATTATGAGAACCACAATGACATGATAAAAGCACATGATGTATGTTACAAAAGTGACTAATCTATGTCGCATGAAAAATACTGAAATATTCAGGAGATCCTAAATAAATCACATTAACATAGGCGCAGAGAGATGTATATCCCAACAAATAAAATAAATATTATGAGTGAATGGGTGAAACATTAATATAGTTGCAGAGATATGTATATCCCAACATATAAAATAAATATTATGAGCGAATGGATGAAACAATATTATATTTATTTTGAAGAAAAATATTATACAAGAGATCTTACATAAATGAACTCACAAAAAATACAATGAAAATTATATGTCACGTGATATTACATAATTCAAGTTATATAAAATATGTGAGAGATAATTTAAGTTTTTTAGAAATTACCACTTGACTTTATGTTTTTTACTCTAACATATAAAGTAAGTGCCACTTGGCTTCAAGGTATATTGAGAGTATTAATTACATGTGGCACTTTCTCCAGCGAATTAAAAGATGACATGTCATGAGACTTATGATTATGTGAAGTTTAATGCAATTAATTATATTCATACATAAATGATAAATGAAAATTATAAATGTTAAATAATGACATAAAGTCTTAAATATTTGACATTCCATAACAAATTATCTCTATCTTTCTTTATCCTTATATCATTTAAATTCATCTTTCAATCTTATTTTACATCACTATTATTATTTAGTTTTTTTATTTTTAATTGTGTAAAATATGTTTTTCATTACCATTTCTCTTGTTTATAAAGTTAAATATTGCTTAAAGTGTTGAACATTTGATATTCTATAAAAGTTACTTATATTTTTCATTATGCTTATATTATTTAGATTTAATTTTTTTGCTCTTTTTTAACAACACTATTTTAATGATTTATAATATAGCACAATATCTCATATTCATAAAGTTAAATATTTCCTAAAGTGTTGAACATTTGATATTCCATAAAAGTTACTTATATTTTTCTTTATGCTTATATTATTTAGATTTAATTTTTTTGCTTATTTTTAACATCACTATTTTAATGATTTATAATATATTACTATATTTCATGTTCATAAAGTTAAACATTTCCTAAAGTGTTGAACATTTGATATTCTATAAAAAGTTATCTATATTTTTCTTTATCCTATACCATTCAGATTCTTTTTTCCACTCTTTTCTTTCTTTAATTTTGGTGTAGTGCTGAGGATTTGGATTGGCGAGGATACAATTAATATTAATTTTACTAATACATGAAAAGTAACACTAATACTAAATATGCATGGAGTACAGCAGTAACACCTAATTCACAACCCCATAAAAGATGGTACTAACATAATTACCATTCAAAGCTCCAGCGGATACTAAGGTTGTTCCATCTACAGATTGTCGAAGAAAAATCAAAGAAATATATTAACGTCTTAGATATAAAAAAAACCATTGTTTCTCTTAGAACAAATTGAAAAAAATGAAGTGCTATAATAGCTTTTGTCTTTTCTATTTCTTTGATGTTTTCTTTCTATATTCAAGTGGATTTACATGTGAGGCTTTTTATGTGAACCATAAAAATAAATACCTCAAACAATACAATTATTGTTAATTTTCTTTTTCTAACAAACATAACATTCCATTACGTCCACTTGTGTTGTTTTGGTTGGCTTTAAGATCTAATTGACACATGTGTATTTATTACATGCTCTTCTCAATGTAAATAACTGGAAGGAAGGTGACGTGAAGGAGCGGTAGAAAGAAAGAAATAAAGGTGTGCATGTGTTTTATGAAATGCCTATTAGTTGATCTTTTTTTAATATTTATTTCTCTTTTTTTTTTGATTTTCTTTGATACATCTCATATTTAGTCTAATTTAAAAGTCATAGTATAAAAAATATAAAGTACTACATACATTTAATAGTAATATCCAATATAACTAAACAAATGACACATTTTATAGACTAAAAAGTTACCACGTACAATTAATCAATATGTAATATATGCATCTATTAACAAAATTATTTTAAGTTGTTACTTTACGATTATTAAAATTTATAAACTACAAACATACTCCATCACATATATTACAAATATAGAATAATTCCAGTTGATTATATCCTCTTCGGTATTTTTGTTGACGTTATCCATTTTCAACGTTCCAGTTGATTATATTCTCTTGGGTATTTTTGTTGACGTTATCCAATTACAATGAGTTAGTTCTCCAATGACTTCTTAATAATAATCATCTTATTTGATCGCACCTGCCTCCGTATTTCTGCTGATTATCGGACTCAAGTTGGCACCCATTAGGCAGGAAAAATAAATGACCCAGAAGAGTACACTCCGACCGGCACGAGCGAGCTGAAATTCGCGCCGATCTCTCTCCTCCTCCATTTCGCCGTTTCGGATCGCAGCAGTTCTCCAGCGATGTACATAGCATACGGATGGCCCCATGTCATCCCTCTCGATCGCGGCCTCTGCCCGCCCTCCTCCACCTCTGCCTCCCACGACGGCATCATCCACCTCAAGATCTCTGGCGGCCTTCTTCTCGTTGTCGCTTCTTCCCACCTCGAGCTCTGGAGCTCGTCCCAGGTGCGTGCTCCATTTGCTTTAACTCGTAAGACATTTCTCCTCCAAACGACCTGCGGAATTGATGATCATGATGACCCATCCAGCACAAGGTGAGGTTGGGGATATTCGCCAGGGACTCCGATTCTGTCCGTGCCGAAGGCGAGAATGTTAGCGCCGTCTGGAGTCCAGACGCTAGATCCGTTGCCGTTCTGGTGAGATTTTTGTTCCGTTTCTCATGAGTCACACACAAGCTGTTCTTGATAATCATTACAATAAGGTTTCCGGTGTAGACGTCGTTGGGGTATCTTCACATCTTTAAGGTCCAGACCTCTGGAAAGAAGGTGCTGCTTGGGGGGAAACAATCCCGTGGACTATCTCTTGCTAATGTCTCCCTCTTCATCACCGAAAAGGTGCCTTCCTCCGATGAAAATGCGGTGACGTATGCTCTTTCTTTCCTTTTTTCCCTCCACCAAAAGTAACTGCAATGAGTGTATGATGTTGCCAATCTGTTGATTTTATTTGTTCTGCAGGAGCAATCTTGTCTGTGACAGCAAATATATACTCTTTGGGCATGCAAATGGAACTCTAGGGATTGCGTCCTGGACAGGAGAGGTATATTACATTTTCCGATTCAGGCTTATATTACATCTTCTGATGCTTTCTCTCAGTTCTAGGTGGTCTACTCATCTCTACTTTTTGTTGTTTTTGTTCTACATTTGTCCCAGTTCAGGAATGCCTTTGAGATTGGTTTCCATCCTTGGCCTGCTTACGATGTGACCACTTTTGAAGTGGATTCAACAGTCTTGAAACCCACACGTGACTGTGCAAATTCTTCATCAATTATCCAAATCGAACTGTCCATGTTGTTGAAGTTGGTAATAGTTTTATATTCTGATGGTCAGATTGCCTTATGCTCGATAAGTAAAAAGGGTTTAAGGCAAATTGATTCAATTAAGGCTGAAAGATGGATAAGTGCTGGTGATGCTGTCTGTTCTTCGATAGCTTCTGATCAACAAATCCTGGCTGTTGGCTGTAGAAGAGGTATTGTGGAATTATATGATCTGACAGAGGGTGCAACACATGTTCGAACTCTTTCTTTGTATGATTGGGGGTAAGTTGAATTATAAGATCTGAATATGTGGTCTACTATTTTTTTTTCTTTTTGTCATTGTATAATTGCCGATACTCTTAAAGTTTTTTGCAAGTGGAAATTAGCCCTTTGATTGGAAGAAGTGAAGAATCACTAGGATTATGCAACACAAAAAACTATTTATGTTTTTTTTTGGCCCTGCAGAGAAAAAGACAACAAAACATTCAAAACTATTGCTTAAGAAAAGCTCAAGACTCATAGAGAGGAAATGAAAAGATGCAAAATCTTATAATCTCTGATAAAGTACAGGACTTTTCTTTTGATCATCATATTATTGTTCATTCTATTCTTTTCCTATTTCATTAAGATTTTTCTTTGTTAATATCTTGTTCTAATAATCGAAGTTATGATAATGAACCCTGAGATTGATGATCCCTCTTGGATTCAATAATTCTACAAAATTATAATTAAACATCAACTATAATATCTACCAGACATCAACCCTCTTAGCATTAATGCCAATTTCTTAGTCAAATAACTTGAAATAGAAGAGGGATCTATTATATGTTAAAGACTAGTTGCTAAATAGGTAGGCAAAGATACAATGAAGTAGCACTCAACAATTCTCCTAGCCTTTGGTCTTCATAAAAAACAATGGGTTTTCTATTACTTTGAGCATAGGTGGAATGTTGATTGAAAAGACACTAAAAAGAATGGGGTTTTCTTGGGCCAATTTCTTTATCTCTGCAAGGGAAGAGGGTTGGCATCATTTTTTCTTTGGGTGTGGAATTTTATTTTCATACTGCTCTGCCTGGAATCTCCTGTACGACAACCAGAATTATCAAATAGTTTCTTTTTAGAATGAATGAGCAAGGCAATTTCATTATGTATGAAAATACAAATAAATATTAAGGGTTCACACAGTTTGGTTTGGTTAGGCTTGAGGCAAAACCACGAAGTAAGCCATGCTTATCGGTTTGGAGGAAATCCGAACCAAACCGAGCTGCTTGTATTGTTGAATTTGAACAATTCAGATATCGGTTTGGTTCTGTTCTTAGTTTGCAGCCAAAATAATCCAACATGTAAATTGTTTATGGTCTAATATAAGAACATGCAAATAGAAAGCTGTAGGATAAAAAAGAATATCTTGTGATTCACATTAATCATCAAATAACACTTAAGAATGCATCAACATAACATAAACAAATATCAAATATGTCTAACATTAATAAGCTTCCCAATTTGGAATTAGGAAATAACATGTCAACTAAATAGAACACCAGTTAGAAAATGTCACTTAACTATAGAAGATATAGTAATTAACTACAAGGTACACCACCACTTATCAAGTATTGAATAAAATCTTTTGATCCTTACCTTGTTGGGAATCAGAATAGAAAGAAGGTCTGTCATTACAGAATAAGAAGAATACACCATCACTTCTTATTCTCCAATGACAAACCTTCTTTCTATTCTGATTCTGAATAAGGTTAGGATCAAAAGATTTTTATGCAGTACTTGATATTTTTAGAGAACATATTTAAAATAGAAATAAAACTTATATAGATAATATTTCAGTTCAATTTGTTTAAACCGTACCCAAAATTGCAAACTGATCTACACTTATTGGTTTTGGAACTTTATGAACCAAATGACATGTCCCTCCACTAAAATAGGTTGAAATAAAAAACCCAAACTGAATTGTCAAAAATGGTCCATACGGTTGGTTCACCGGTTTAAACCAAGTTGTATGCACCCCTAAGATACAACTCCATAATGAGAGACTGAGGAGAAAAACGAATGGAATACAATTATTCTCCCAAGATTCTCCACCCATTCCTATCCGTCATTGGAAGAAGACCTCCTCAGTGTGGTGCAAACAGAAACAGCCAAGTTAGATGTCATGAGCAAATCTGGATCGTCAGATTTTTCATTGGAAGAAGAACTCGGTGTGCTGGAAACAGTCTATTGCATGTGGTTTGGTGGACAGTTTGGATTGAACTTAACCACAGGATCCTCAGAAACAAAAGGTCTCCCATGTTTTACTTCTTTGAGGCTTGGATTGATATGGTCCTGTCTGCTAAAGGCTGTAGGGTTACAAAGTGTCACTGACTCAAGGGATGGCAGGGTGTACATAGGATAAAGGTTCAGAAAATTGGTGATCGTGTCACTTAACCACACCAATGACACGGTTCGATTGCCTAATCAGTGAGGCTGCCAATTTGATTGGTTGGCCAAGTGAAAATGCCAAAGATGGGCTCTCCCCACAAGGTATCGGTTGATGATGGGGTCACTGGTCATACTACATCATGGTGACCCATTTTGATTTTTTATTTTCCTTTTCATTTCGATTTATCAACCCCTTAGCCTATCTTTTATTGTCCAATATGTTTAGGTGCCCTTTTGTAATTTCTATCGGGTATCTTGTGTAGGTAAACAAAAGCTGAAAAACTAAATGAAAATAATATTTATCTAAAATATATTGGCAACATGACCAACTGATGTGAGGCATTTGGCTGTTTTCATGTCTGCCCTTCAATTTACCGTATTCACATAGAATTATTTCTATTTGGTTAAGGTGACTTGCACACTTTGAGAAACATAGAATATTTTGCTCTAGCAAGTTATTAAGCTCGGACAACTTTTGTCTTAGTGCTGTTGTAATCAATTTCTTGGCTTTATAAAAATTTTGCTCTCACATTTGTATAAAAGTAAACCTATCTCTTATGTTTTAGGTACAATATGTAGTTTTTGGTCATTGCTATTCATAGTTTTAAATGTCAGTTTCTTATCAAACTTCGATTTTAATCTTGCCCTTCTCTCTCTCAACTTGCTTAGTTGTATTCGTCAGTTCGGAGTCGACACTAGATGCAAGTTGTAGATGAGCCAAGGTGGCTGTTGGGTTGGTTAGTAAAGATTTGCAAGTAGAAAAGCAGTCAAAGGTCTTTGATTAGGTGTGGGCTGGTTGAAGAAGCTTCGATGCTTAAGTTAGCGATGGAGGATTTGGTGTTTAGAGGATAGAGGTGGAACAAAAGTTGTAACCTTTTGCTACTGTATGGTGGGTTATATTTGCACCTTAGAGTGATCACTGGAGATCTACGAGGAGCGTGTCTAGTAGCTATGTTGGCCTAGACACATGTTGAGCTTTAGTTGGAGAGTCATGTGCGGTTTGGTGGCTTCATAAGAGGTGTTCGGCGGCGTTGGTGTCAGTAGTTAATGTCTTGGAATTTATTGCGTTGCCATATAAGGGGGGATCGTGTAGGTTTAATTGGTAAGGTGTATGTGTGGGGAATTGTGTTAGTAAAGTCATGCTTGCACACCTACGTGAAGTCTCCTTGAGACATGTGCTATTCTTGTGAGTGTAGGGTGTTTGGTTAGAGCTGTGCGATATGGTATGGACGTCCGGTTGGCTTTGAAGTTGGGCGCTTGGATGGCTTACTACGAAGTTGGCTTGGGACTGTTTGCAATTTGACTTGGGTGTCTTTAACCTATTAGCTTGGGTCTTTTTCTCGTCATTGGCTCTTTTGTCATGGTAAGTTTGGTGTCTAGGTGTGTTTAAGTTGTTAACTTAGGGTGATTTGACCATAGTCTGGGCCAAACAGAATATCTTGTATCAAGAATCCCTCACTTTGGTAGTTGACTTATAGGCCAACTACCGAAGTAGACAATTGATTGGCTCAGCTAGCATGCGGTTTTTTCCTTGATTGTTCATTATGTTGCATCCTGCGAGGACAGAGGGCTAATCATGTAATAAGCTTTTGGGTTACCTGTTCGGTGTGATTCTTTCGAGCTCTAGTCCTCCATCGGTCAAAGATTGTATGAGCAGATCTTGTCGTAACACGATTTAGACGACTGCACACTTGGATCTTGTCTAGTACGGTGTGAGTGAATCTTATTGTAACGCGACTTAGACAACGAGACACTCGATTGGTTGGATATAGTGTGAGTGGATCTTGTCGCAACGCGACTTAAATGACTA
This sequence comes from Posidonia australis, assembly GCA_024699735.1. Classification (NCBI taxonomy): domain Eukaryota; kingdom Viridiplantae; phylum Streptophyta; class Magnoliopsida; order Alismatales; family Posidoniaceae; genus Posidonia; species Posidonia australis. The sequence goes on from JAMKQA010016789.1 coordinate 12,814, forward strand.
CACACCTAGTTGGTCGGACATGGTATGAGTAGCTCTTGTCGCAACACGACTTAGACAATTATGTGCTTTGATCTTGTCGAACATGATGTTAGAGTCATTAGTTAGTAGAGGATAATATATGGGTTGTCAATAAATGATTATATGGATATTTATTTATTTCTTGTGGATCCTCCAGCCATTATATATATATATTCAGACTTCTGCAATAATTAAGATCTTTGTTTTCCTCTTACATGGTATTAGAGCATTAGGTTTTCTTTCTCCAAAAGTTAATCCTTTTTTTCCTTTTTTCCACCCGCTATTCCACCTCCTTCCACCTGTCGGTCCAATTCTGACCAATTGGCTCTTCCTTCTCCTCCACAGACCTCTCTCAGACACTTCGTCCTCCATTTTTGACCCCATTGACACCTTCAGCCAGTCGTCGATCTCTCTTGCACTTGTTCCCCTACCTCCAGTGCCTCTAAGTTTTCTCCTTTTCACCGCGGCCTCTCCTGCACCTGCTGTCGCCTTTATCAGCCCTTTCCCAATCGACAATGGCTTCTTGCCCCCTTTGTTGGCCTGCCCTGCTACTGTAAGCACTCGTGCAACCGTCTGTGACGTCTGTTGATTTCTCCAGGTCTTTGATTTCCCTTTTTTGCCATTTCTTGTTGCCTTTAAGTTGAGCAACGAGTCTCCTTGCTCCCTTCGGTGACATGTTCAACCCTAGTCATTGATTTGGGTTACTCGGTTAGGTTGCTCTATCTCTATACAACCCTTATGATTCTTCTTTTCGTTGGGATGTTCCCTTTTGCATGATTATTCTCCTTCGATTCCTCTTACGGCCTTGCTGAATTTCTAGTATATACCTGCATACCACTGCCTTATGGTCTCCTCTTCGGCTCTTGCTTTTGGTGATGATATGCTCCGTTCTATCAAGCTTGATGGACGTAATTATCTTATATGGGCGAAGTCTATTAGGTTTTTCTAGGTGTCCATAAAAAGATTCAACATATTACGTACGATCCTCTTGATGTGAAATCTTCGAACTATGATGACTGCTTCTGATTATGGTGTTATTACATGATTGTTGAATAATATGGAACAACAGATCTCTCGTAGTGTAGTTATGCTTTTTTATTGCAAAGACAATCTGAGATACCTTGAAGGCCATTTATGTTCAAGAGAAAAATATTGGTCGGGTTGTTGAGATCTACGATCAATTCTTTTCTCTGTAGCAAGGCGAACAATCTGTTCAGAGTTGTACACTTCTATTTGTGTTCTTCTGGATGAGCTTGAAATTCTTCAACCTTTGGTTCTTAATGTCGTGGTGATACACTAGTATAGGGAGGAGTTTGTTGTTGCAAAGTTTTTATCAACACTTCGTGTTGATTCTGTTTCTTTGTTGACCTCTGCTTTCTCCCACATGTTGCGTATTTCTACTGGGACTCCTATAGTGCATAGTGATCAGTCTACCTTGGCTGTCTCCAATTGTGGTTGTGACTCCTGTTGCGGTTGTGGTCGGGGATAGGGTCATGATTTAGGGAGAGGATGTGGTAGCCGATGAGGTAATATGAAGTGTGATCATTGTAGTTGTACAAATCACTCCTCGGATTGATGTTGGGTGAAGTTTGGCAAACCTAATTGGGTGAATAATGTTACCGAGGACAACTCTGCCATTACCTCTAGCTCCATGACACTGTGACTATTTCTCAGGTAGAGTGCAGTCTTTTTTTCAGACTCAATCTACTCCTGTTGCTCAGACTGCTACTGTTACACGCACTACTCTCTTAGGTATGCCAACCTTATTCATGAATTTCGATGTGGACTAGATAGTTAATTCAGGTGCATCGAAGCATATGTCATGTAGTCATCGTGCTTTTTCTTTTTTGACTTCTTCTATTTCTACACCTTTTGTTACTAATGGGACTCATTTTCCTGTCCATGGACAAGGGAATGTATCTCTACCCAATAATCTTATCCTTTATAATGTTCTTTATGTTCCCAATTTTCCTATTAATTTGATGTTTGTTAGTCAGTTTACCAAAAATTATGATTGTACAGTAACTCTTTTTCTAACTTATCTTCTTATACAGGACCTGTGGACTGGGAAACAGATTGGTTTGAGACTTAAGTACAGTGGCTTGTTTTACCTTAGTGGTCATAAATCTTCTACTACATCTGCTTACACTTTGTTTACTGGAGAGTCTTCCTTTTTGTGGCATTGTCATCTGGGACATCCATCATTAGAAAAGGTAAAGAGTTTTTTTTTCCAACATCTGTGTTTGTCAATAATCTTCAGTGTGAGTCTTGTGAACTTGGGAAATATCGATGATCTTCGTATCCTCCACGTTAGGAGAAACAAAGTTGTGTTCGTATGGAGTTAGCTCACTCTGATATTTAGGGGCCTTGTCGGATTGAGTCTGTTAGTAATTTTAGGTATTTTATTTTCTTTATCGATGATTTCTCTAGGATGACTTACGTTTATCTTTTAAAGGACCGTACTTAAGCGATTGATGTTATCAAGATTTTCTTTAATGAAATAAGAACTTAGTTTTGTAAACAATTGTATGTGTTTTGTACTGACAATGTTTTTGAATATGTTCAGCGTGATGTGTCTCTTTTATGTGAAGTTTAGGAAATTATTCATCAAACTTCTTGTCCTAGAACATCTCAACAAAACTGTATAACCGAACGTAAACACCATTATCTGTTGGATGCTACTAGAACCTTTATGACCTAGATGAAAGTCTTTCTATAATTGTGGGCTGATGTCATTCTTATTGCTCGTTATCTCATAAATCGCTTGTCTTCCTTGGTTCAAAGGTATATTCCTTATTGTCTTTTATTTCCTCAGAAGTTCCTTTTCTCCCTTCTACCAAAAGTCTTCGGTTGTGTGTGTTTTGTCTAGAACACTCGTCCTAATTTAGATAAGCTTTTTCCTTGATCCATTCGCTATATGTTTGTTGGTTATTCTCGCACCTAAAAAGGATATCGTTGCTATGATCCTATGCGTCGTAAGTATTTTGCCTCTGATGTCACTTTCTTCGAGGATACCTTTTTTTTTGTCTCTACCTATTCCCCCTCACTTATTCCCCCTCACTTCCTCTTCTAGAATCAATGTCCTCAACCGCACCAGCCTTACCTATTGCTCCTCTTCAGGTTTATATTCGACTATCACGACAGTAGGCACAACCATTTACTTCAAGGATTGATCCTCCAACTTTCACTGATGTAGGTCCAACGTACGTAGGTACCATAGGACTTTACGTGTACGGAGAACTTCGTTAATGAAGGCATGCTTGCACACCCTCGTGAAGTCTCCTTGAGACGTCCAGTGGGCTCTGAAGTTAGCGTCTGACCAACTTTGAAGTTGGGTACCCGGTTAATCTACTAAGGAGATGGCTTGGGACCGTTTGTTGTCTGACCCGACATCTTTATGTTGTTGGTCTGTGGTCTTTTACTGACACCTTGGTGTTTTTAGGTTGATTACCTAAGACGATTTGGTCGTAGTTTGGGTTAGTCAGAATATCCCACAGTAGGTTTGACAAACATAGGAAATGTGTTGGATGGAAATATAGTAAATTTACAGAAGTGTGTAGAAATGATAAAAAAAACTATGAATTTTGATTTGAAAACTTGGATATGTTAAAGTAATCAATAATCTTCATCTTAGACTACTTAGATTAATTTCCTCAATTTGTATCACTAAAACATACTTGATGAACTTAATACAAATATTTTGAAGTATAAATAATACGTAAATATGTTTAATAAATGTTTAAAAACAAAAGTACTCATAAAAGTTACCTTATATATGCTTAATACTATAAAGAATGCTTTAGTTCATTAAAATTTTCTTGTTTTTATTCAACTATGTTGTATTTATGATGAATTTGTTGTCAAATTTAGGATTCTTTCTACAATACATAATTGTTCCAAGACATAAGTGTTCCAAGATATAATGACTATAATGTGTTTGATACTTAGTAATATAGTAATGATATTGTGACACTAGTGGTTGTTTAAAGAATCTCATTGATGGATATTGTAGAATAAACACTGGTTGAGGAATTCTTTGAAGTTGTTGAGGGATATAAGAATGACTTACAGGACGTTTAGGTAGTTATGTTTTATATTGTGTTGGAGGAAGTGCATAATCAAAGAATGAATTGCTATCTTATCTAGTTTGTTATCTTAAACATAAGAAGATGTGGTAGTCACTTTTAGTATTATAGTTTGTTTATCTAATAGAACTACTAGCATTAGAGTTATAATAGGATCATGAATATTCAAATAGTCAAGTAAGCTTAATAAAGATTCTTTTGTATGATTGTTCCGAAAGTCTTCCTAATTGTTGACCATGATGATCTCCTTGTCGATTATGAAATTTTGATTGGACTTCATGATCCTTGATTTGTGTAGCATGTGTGAATGCATTCTCTCCTGTAAATAGGCTAAGTAGCCTTTGAGTCTCTCTTTGTCCTTGTGATTCTTCTATTAGAGGTAGGACTACATCTCTAATATCATTATTATCATTGTCTAGTGGTTGTGTGTTTTCATCATTTGTGTCAGTGTTATCCTCTAAGTCTGAAGTATTTCTACGAGAGCATCCTTATGAGCTTATGTATTTCTTTACATCAATGTCCATTTCACAATCAATTTTAGAACATAATCCATCTTCATCTTCATCTAGAATTGGTTTTTCATTTTCTTGCAATCATTGAAATATAAGATTATCTTCTTCATCCTTATTATAATTATGTATAAGATCTATTAGGTCTAAATAGTTTTTATCTTCTCTATCTCTAATATGTTTCATTGTTAATTACGTGTTGTAGTGTACAAATACCAAGTCATTCAACTTTATAGTCCTCAACTTGTTTCTTCTCTTTACATGAATAAGGTTAAATATATTCCAATTTTGTTCACAATAAAATGCTACTACTAAGATAAAACCTTTATAATAATATTCCTTATATTTAGAGTATCTATTTTATTCAACATTTACCTTGAATTATGATATTTAGTTATTATCTATATTATGAAGTAATATTATAAAAGAAATGATATTAAAAATATTATTTGAAGGCATTGTGTCATAAGAACGTATTGTGTAAGGCTCTCTTAATGATATGAGTTTGTCTCTAAAGTATTTTATTTCATTGAGAGTTTGTACTTTAACATTGACTTTAGGTTCTAATTTTTTCACCATATCTTTAATAGATTTTAATAAAGTAGTAAAACTACCGAGTTGATGGCTGTATTAGAATTATGGATTCAAATAATATGCTACATTGACAAAAAAAATCCATTTAGCAAATAATTATGTAATAAATTAAATGTAATAATGAAAAATATAAATGTATATATTAAAATGCTTATTAACTTTATCTAAAGGATGAAAAAGTATGTTAGACCATCTTTCATTTATAATGATATGTCTTAGATGATCTTTGTACTACATCAGTCACATCATCTTTTACCAACCGCATAGACTTATATAAGAAATCTATGATAGGTTTCTTATCATCATCCACCAACTGAAAGACTTTCGAAATTGGTTTCGTCATATATTATTTGCAATAAATTATATTACTCTCTTATCAATTAGACTTTCATTATCGTGGTATCTGTACCACTATTGTGAATGAGATTAATTTTTTTTCAAGTATACTTTAAAGAGTAATATAATTTATTGCAAATCAGGTAATTCCTGGATGAATCAAATCATCATCATAATACTCGAGTGACCTCATAAAAGCTAATAAATATAAGTGATTATAAATGAAATCGGTAACAACCCTTAATCTCTTATTGTCTTCTCCACTAATTTCGTTTTCTCGAAATCCTTAAGCATTAGATCAATACAGAAAGTTGTATATGGTATCCAATAGATTTCATACTTTCTTATAATATTTAAATTAGTTTTTTAAAATTACTTCCGTTAGTAATAATCTACACTACATTTATTGCTGTCACTTGTTTAATAACTTTTATCACTTACTTATATATATACTTGTAAGCATCAATGGACTTCAAGAATCTGGTGTGCTTGTCATAGTAAGAAATTGATGATTTATTTTCTTGTGATACTTGTTCAACTATCACACAATAGTCACCTTATAGGTTGGTTATTGTTGTTTGAAGTTATTAATGTAAGTTTTTAATTTTTCCTTCTTTACTTTAAGATATTTGTTCATAACTTAATGTTCGGTTGGTGTCTTTATTTTAATACCTTCTTTTGCTGCAATATCAAGGATATATTGCAGATGAGGTCCTTTTGCTATATTTGCAGAGATAACATTGAAGAATATATATTTTATTGTAGTTTGACCAATATTTTTCCTAGTATTTCCCAAATATATCTTTAATAGTCTTCTGTTTTGAGACTTTTTTCTGTAATGGTAGTTGCATTTAGATTATTGTATCTTTAATTGTACATTGTAAACATTTTAGTAATATCTTTACTCTTATCTTTCTATGTATACTTTGAGTGCCACTGTTACTATCACTTTCTTTGTAAGTTGGGGTACTACTTATTCTATGGAATCTTTGAATTTTCTCTATACAAATCTTTATTTTTAGACTCTATTATTACTCTTCTATATATTTCTATCTTCTAGAGTGTCATAGTCTATAGAATAAACCATATCATCATCTGAATTCAAGGAATAATGCGAGAAGTATCTTAATTGAAGAGAATCTTGTTGAACCATTCTTCTTTTCTATTTTTGTTACTTTTCTTTATTTAAGTGTTCTTTAATAGTTCTATCATTTTAGCAAAAACTGCAAATGAACATGATTTACACTTAATTATATTACTATATCCTTCAATAAGGTGTTGCTTTAATCTTATTATTTCTCCACTCTTCATTTTGTTGTTGTAGTATTTGTATTGTGCTTTGTTATGTCATCATCAATAGGATATGCATGCAATCAACCAGGAGCTGATTTAAGTATCCTTACATCATTATGACTTCCATTACTTTCTGATCTTGTGGAATTTGACATTATGAAGGTTAATACAAAAGATAATTGTTATTAATTTAATGAAATAATATATTACGAATATTTTCTGATTTTCTACAATTTTTTAGTAGTTTTTAAATCATTCTTATTTTTTTTAAAATTTTCCTTATTTTTAAATTAATTTGAAAAAAAAAATTGATTTTTTAGTTATAATATTTTACTTTTTTATTATTTAATTAAATTTTTTACTATTTTTTAATTATTTTATAGAATTATTAGGTTAGATTTATTATCAATGTAATATAAACATACAATTTATATAATTATATATCAAGTTATTAACATCAAGATTCGAAATAGTAAAATAAACATGAAAAAAAAAACTTTAGATCTATGTAATATAATGTTAAATTTAACTAAGATTTAGGATTATACCTAAGATCTACATGTGAACTTAAATAAAAATGTGAAATTGTATATAAAAACTTAAGATCTAATTTAATAAGTAGAAGAGAGCTGAGGAAATAGATTATACATTTATACCTTAATGAGAAAGATGAGAGAAAAGAGAAATTGAAGAGAAAACCACCACCACCCAAGAAACCTTGGAAGCTTCATTGGAGATGCATGTTTATGGAGAGGAGAGAAGGAGAGAAGAGAAAGGAAAGAGAAGGAGAAAGCAGTCAACTGAGGTGAAGAGTGGTAGTCCGTAGAGGAGAGGAGTAGAGAGAAAAGGTAGTTAGCGGCAGCAGTGTCATCCATGTTGGTAGTTTTGAAGGCCATGTCAACCAACACGGACTCTACTCATTGTTTTACACTGAGTCGACTGACATGGGTTGACTCACTGAAATGTGTCGATACACACTTGTGAGATATAGTATATTGTGTCTTATGTATATAGATCATGTTGCCTAGCTAATAAATTTGCCGACATGTGTCGATGTTTAGTTCCATGTTGCTGTTAGATTTTTACATATACATTTGTCAAATTTGTGTTACATCTTTACCATTGATTGCAGGTACTCTGCAGAGGATACTGGACCAATTAGTTGTATAGCTTGGACACCTGACAATTCTGCATTTGCAGTGGGCTGGAAATACAGAGGACTTACTGTTTGGTCTGTCTCAGGATGCCGTTTGATGTCTACAATACGGCAGATAGGGATGAATTCAGCTTCTTCTCCTATGGTGAAACCAAGCCATGATTTCAAATATGAACCTCTTATCAGTGGCACGTCACATGTGCAATGGGATGAACATGGTTACAAGCTGTATGTTGTTGAGGGAAGTTCCTCAAAAAGGATCCTTGCATTCTCTTTTGGTAAATGCTGTTCTAGCAGAGGCCTTTCAGGCACATCATTTTTGCGGCAAGTTATCTATGGTGAAGATCGGATTCTTGTAGTGCAATCTGGGGATAGTGATGAACTCAAGATTACACATCTTAGTCTTCCAGTTGCGCACTGAACTGGTTAAATGCTTTCTGAGATCTAGACATGTTGCACTTGCATCTGACTTTCTTGATGTCATTGTTTCATTGGCAGGTTTCTTACATTTCACAAAATTGGCCAGTCCTTTATGTGGTTGCCAGCAAAGATGGTACATACTTGGCGGTTGCTGGTCGGCATGGTCTTATCTTGTATGACTTGCGCTGTAAAAGGTGGCGATTGTTTGGAGATGTATCCCAGGAACAAAAAATTGAATGCAAAGGATTGCTATGGTTGGGGAAAATTGTCGTAGTTTGCAACTATGTTGCGTCTTCTAACATGTGAGAATTTTATCAGTTTATCTTTATTCTTTGTCAACTAAAAGACCTTACATTTACACCAACATTACTTTCACAATAGTTACTGTCATAGTATGTTTTTATTAGTCCTTCACATTAACTAGAAAAATATCATATTGTCTATGCTTGTTATGACTTTTCTTAGGAGAATGCTTCTTTTTGATGTTTCAAATAAGTATGTTATTTTATTTCCTTGTAGTGGATATTTATTATCTGCTTGACCAAAGTTGGTCTTTGATAGAAAAGGCATTTTGATTAACCCCACGTGTTTCACAAGTTATACTACCTTGCAAGCTTTGAAAGCATATATCATTTGACAAGTGAAGATGTTGCATAGATGAGCATCTGCAATATAACAAAATGCTCTTGGACATTTAATTAAATGTATTACTGGAGACACATGAATGTCGAAGGAAAATATAGAACCATTGGTTACTATGACTCCAATTTTACTAATAGCATTTATATTTAATAAAAGTTTAGTCCTATGCATTTTCCATTGAAGTAGGGTGGTACAAAGGTCTAGTGTTACATTTCAATCTGACTTGTATATTTATCTTAATGTGTACTATATGTGTGAGGATCTCGTTTTCCAGTGTCCACAGTATATTTTTGCTAAACAAGATTTGGATCTGAATATGCAAGGTTGAGGAGGGGGTAGAAAAGTTTTCTCCATCTTAGGATTTGCCTCGCAAGGTGTAGAGTCTTGCTGGTTAATGTTCACATTCATGTATTAAAAGGCTAGCCTTTATGATGGAAAGAATGCAGAAGTATGCATGGTGTTTGAGGACTTAACTTGAACATACGTGTCTCTACCAAAAAAAACATGAACATAGATCTCATAAACTTTGTGAATTCAGTTACTAATTTGTTAAAAAAAATAAGGGAACTAATTGCATTCGGAATTGGCAGTTCTAGCATTAGACAGCTTTCATGGGAAGCTTGTCGTTACCAACTTCTGTATTCTAGTTCAAAAACAAAAAGTTGAGTATGTGAAATGCTAATTTCCCATGCACTGCCTGGAACAACTTGGAAACCAGATTCCTCACTTGGATACAATTCCAAATGCTACCAAAGTAACTAATAATTTCCAAAAAGAAACTTAAAGATTTTGTCACGGTCTTGAGTGAAGAATCCTCGAGAAGCTCGGAGCTAGAGTAGGTAGATATTTTTATTGAAAGTTCAACAGCTTGCAGTAGAAAGTGTTGTTGTCATGTTTATATGAAACAAAGCATTTCACTTTGTGACTCTTGTGAAAGTTATACATGCTGTCAAATTGTGGCAAAGTGGGATGCCTGTTGTTGAAGATCCTAAATGCAGGCCCAATGGTAAAGGTCAGGTTCCTGAGGTTGTGATGTTTGCTGGACACTCTTTTTTATGGAAACTATGTGGCAAACAGGTCATGTTCAAAGTTCAAAATGTCGAAGCCTTGTTGAACATTGGTCCTTCTGAAATATTTAGTATGTCAGACATCGGTGGAAACATTGGCAGATATATGGTAAAATAATGGAAGCCTTTGAAGTGCACTAAAAACTAAAATTCTGACTTGAAACTTATAAATCAGCTGTAATGAACAATATTACAATTCTAGGATCACTTAGGCTCATGTTTAGTTTATTTTTGAATATGGACTGAATTTCCTTATTTTTACCTAATATGGACAGAAATTTCTTGATTTTTACCCAACGTCGGACTGAAATCACCTATGTTCTGCCATCATTGGCTGACATTTGACTGATATCACCAATATTTAGATGACAGACTGATATCTGTCCAATATTTGATAATTCCTGATGTTACCAAAGCATAGATGTGATTGTGGGCACATTTTTTTTTAAGGAAGGCTTTGTGTGATTCTTGCTATGAGAGTGGATCGGTTGTAACAGTTGCAGTTTTATGAGATTGTAATAGATCAGTATTGCAGCCTTGTAGATGATGTTGTTAGTTGGATCGGTTGAATCCTGCAGATCGTGCTGTAGGAGACTGTTATGTGGTGTGATATGGTGATGAATATATTGGGTGTGAGTGTAGTAAAGGATTTATTGCGTTTTAGGGGGAGAATTATAAGCCATTGTGTAGGCATTACTGGTATCAATAAGATGCTTATTCATCATCAATAGCATTATTGATCCTGCCCCTCTAGATAACAGGCTGACAGGCTGGTTTGTGCTCTTGGGTCGGCTGGACAGGCCAACTGTCTCGGTCGGGTTGAAGGAAGCTGGTCTAGAGAGAGAGAGATATGAGGGCGTTGACTAGGCTGGTCGGGTCTCCTCCGATGCACAAGTCCTGAAAATGTTCTGGGTGAGTTTTTGGGTGGGAGAGTTAATTGCATACCTTTGGTTTTGGGTGGAGGGGTATTTACATCCAGAGGTGGTCCTTGGTTTTGTTGGGCGAGTGGGCTGAATTGGGCCAAGTTTGGGGTTGGTTGGGCTGATGTCCCATATCAATTAATTTTAATTTTTTTTGTGGTAAAAATATGTAGCATTATGGATTATTTAACTAACAGTTTTATGCCTAGTTGGTTGTAGTAGAACCAATAAAAAGCTGTCTTCTTCATTTGTCCATGCCTTTGTTTCTTGGCAACAGAGAGAAATTTAGCCTTCATTTTCTACCACACTTGTGTATGCCACAAAGGAAAAAAATTTCTTATCTCATATGATTTCTGTTCTTCCATGTGATTTTTTTTGTTTTATAGTTTTCATTATAATTATGGAGAAATCTAGTGCATTTCCTATCAACAGTTGACATATCTATTTAAGCTAGACATCTTGCATAAATATGAAAGCTCATTCTAAAAATATATATTTTTGTTTTTGGCCCTTGGCAATATTGTAGTGGTATTGATTTATTATATCATTTGAATATTGTCTAAGGGATACAAGAAAAGCTACTGAATATTACTAATGGTGACCCAAGCTTGTAGAGTTTACTTCAAATATTCATACAAATGTTAAAATTTGGACATCCAACTCAAAACTAATTGCATTGAGTGTAGAGCTCCATTCATATATAACTACAAATCCAATCCCCACATTCTCCAATGTGTGATGATTATAATACTCTTTTTCAAGTTAGAGAATATGCTCCAACTTGTTACATAGGATAGAAAACCTGAACAGTTTTTCTAAATGATATGAAAGTATCTTAACACTCTCCTTAAGGTGGAGAAGTAGTTGCAAAGGTTGAAGTCATGCAAGCAAACAAATTGACTATAGCAGAGTAGTAGTTTCGTCTGGCAACAACAACAATGATTGTAGCAACGTACCAATATCCATGCAGACTGTAGCAGAGTAGCAATGTCAGTAGGAACAATGACTGTAGTAGAGTACACTTGAGAAGCAAAAGATTCCAGTTTGTCTTATTGACGATAGTGTGTGTGAAAATCATTCACTTGTAGGTTCAATCAATCACCATGTTCATTATTTATCATGGTGATGAGGACATTTGCATCTCCTTCTATGATCATCTGATGGTTAACATTTCTCGCATGGATGGTACGTGGATGATTGTTAGTCAGCGACTATTCTAGGGTTCCCTTATCTTGGATCCTTGTGGAAGAGGATCACAGAGAGGGCATAGCTTTTTTTGGTTTTTCATGTTGTCAAACAGTTGAACACTGAAAATAGATGGTGTCTGATTGAATTGATCAGGTCCTGTAGGAACAAGGTTCAAATCTCTCAGTCTGTTAGGATGCCTCAGCTCCGTACATCACTGCACTTCCACTTGACACCTATCGTTATGATAAATGGCTCGTCTTGCTATGACCTTATCTTGCTCCATTCCCGTAGGGGTGGAGGGCCCATCGTCGTCTCGGCTCTGCAACCGGTGGCTTTGGGAAACTGAGTGATCTCCATTCCAGGGCAGGGCAATTTCATCAAAGCCTTCTTGTTTATTGAACTTCGAGCATGTTCCCTCCTGCATGGATTCACCATGCCGGCGTTCATGCCGACGGTCAACGATCTCATCTCAAACACAGGGAACCGTTTTCGGGATGGAGGAACCTGATAATATGCCTAACCGACCTATAGCAGTAGTGACAACAGTTGTATTAGAGTTGCAGCTTTTAACAACAACGACTGAAGTAGAGTCAGTCGAGGTAGTATTAACAACGGTTGTGGCAGAGCAGCAATCCATGGAGGCAGAAAAGAAGTAATGGTTGTAGTTGAGTAGCAACCCTTGGAGATAAGAGTAGCAATTGCTGAGAAGTAGCAGCAGTAGTAAGTAAACAACGTACTAGCAACAGTTCCAGTAGAAGTAGCAAAGACTAGTAGTAACAATCATTGTAGTAGTGAAAGGCAAATATTGTGAGCAACCAGAAGGACAACGTACTAGCAACAGTTCCAGTAGAAGTAGCAAAGACTAGTAGTAACAATCATTGTAGTAGTGAAAGGCAAATATTGTGAGCAACCAGAAGGACAAACACACAAGCACAAATCAGTGGAGGGTGCACAATATAACTGCAAAGAGAATCTGGCACCATACACAGAAAAAAGATCTCTCTGAAGGGTTTGCAAAACCCTCGGAAACAAAAAGTAACCAGAAGATATTGTTCAGTCAGAATTTACTTTTCACAGTGCAGAAATTATTGTTCATGCTAGAAAACCAATTGGGCCCCATGTAGGGATTATTCCAATAGCATTGAGCGAAGAGGTCCATCCATATATAACCACAAGCCCAAGCCCATGCCCTACATCCTCCAATGTCCAATAATTGCATGACTGGACTTTCATTGGTTTTCACTTGATTCTTGTTAACCTTGCAGCCATAAAGTCTGCCTTGCCCTCTTTGATTCTTCTCTCTTGTTTTTTTAACTTTACCTGGCATCATTGGATACTGGCATGCTGATTTTTAATATAAACCAAATACATCAGACGGAAAATTTGGGGTATTAGTGCATAGAAAGACAAAGTGAAACACATTTCCATTGCTTTCTTGTCCTGTGTGTTATTTCACCTTTCATTTCCCATCCAAGGATGTAGAAATGTGAAATTTGGTCAGAATCTCATTTCGTTTTCATTCTTCCCTTTCCCAACACACACAATTGCATGGGTAGAGGAGTCGAAGGGAAACATAACAAAGAGACTTCATTCATCATCATGCAATCAACTTCATTTGGCTGACCTTGTATGTCTATGGAGGGATATCAGTTCTTGGATTGATACTTCTTCATTTGTTCCTACTGATTATTTCATGTTGTGATGTTGAAGTTAACAATGTTGTACAGTAAAATCATGTGCAAATCTGAACGTGTTCACTTTGTCTAGGAGTCTAGGAGTGGAAAGATGGCTTGTGAAGGATATTAGGAGTCATGCTACGTTAAGTTCCTCTAGTGTTAGCTGAATATCTAGTGATCTACAAGACTATGTTAGCAAGATTTATGTCTCATGTCTATTGTCTCTGACTTTAATCATAAAACACCAAGTAAAGGACGACATTAATCATATCTACTCTGCACCAAGCATTATATAGTTATGTTACGTCTATAAGGCTCTTGCTAAGTATGCCAGACATAGGTGGAGGCATCAATAAAAATTTCGTAAGAAAAAAAGAAGTCCACAAAAGGTTACTCAAAACTCAGAATTTTGATTTTTAACTTTAGAATAAGTTATGATTAGCTAGAAGACATGTTTAGGACTATCTACATTCACTATGGAAACATGTTGTATATTTTAACGTAATTATAGATGAGCGCATAATTTTTTTAAAAAGTAATCTTGGGAAACACTAAATACATTTGAAAAATTTAAAGGAAATGCTCTTACAAAAATCTTACGAGACATTAACCTAATACCAAGAGGAAGACAAAATGGTGTTATGCACGTGGTTAAATCGTTGAAACATCTCTTATTCATGTTGTGCACTTTGGTAATTCATAATTGAATGAAAACTATGGGCTTATCTTTGTTTAATTAACTTAATGTTGAAAGTTTGAGGAGAAATTTCGAGTTCTTTTTTGTTTTCCCTCAACATGGACAGACAGTTGACCAATATTTAACTTCACTTCAACATTATTGAAGTTTTTAACTTCTCATCTATGTCATCAATGTTTTGTCGATCATTATTGATATTTGGAACTATCTTTTTGCACGGTGATACAAAATCTATACTTATCTTTTGAACTTTCTTCTTTTCCCTGTAACTCATAACATGTCCATTAATTGTTAAGCAGCATTACATTCATTATTCTTTTCAAGTAAGTTAAATGACATTTGTAAACTTCAAATTTTCAATAACCAATTTCATAGATATGTATGTTGAACTGCAAATAATTTTACCCAGTTTTTGTATCATTTGCAATTTTGGTTTCTTATGTTCGTTGGAGTTCTGAGCCTCCTCACAGTGGCATTTGTTGGTTACATAGGTATGAATTGCTCTTTTTCCCAAGATATCATCTTGATCAGAGTTCCCTGCTTTGCCGGAAGCAACTAATTGGCAAGCCAGTTGTAATGGATGCTTTTCAGGATTATCTTCTCGTTACATATCATCCTTTTGATGTCCATATTTTCCATGTTAAGCTTTCTGGAGAATTATCTCTTTCTAGTACTCCAGTTTTACAGGTAGAAAATATGCCACTAGCTTCTTCTATTTCAAACATTCTAGATATTCATGTTTTTCTGATAAACAAAATTGCTAGCAGCTTTCAACCGTCCGAGAATTATCAATCATGACTGCAAAGAGTCACCCGGTGGTTATGCGTTTCATACCCGATTTAAGTCCAGGAGAAGGAGTAGCAAAGAGCTCTACTATATCTTCTCTTTCAGACTCATTATGTGGACAACCATCTAGGTACTTGTGCTCATCCTACAATTATAAAATCTCCAGTTATTGAACATCTAATCAGGATACAATGTAATTCTAGGTGTTTAATTTTACGTACAAATGGAGACCTTTCGATTCTTGACTTGGATGATGGACATGAGCGAGGACTTACTGATTCAGTTGAACTATTTTGGGTAACTTGTGAACAATCTGAGGAGAAAGAAAATCTAATAGAGGATGTTTCCTGGTTAGACTATGGTAACCGCGGCATGCAGGTAGAAGATTGTTGAAAAGCATTTATTTCGTCTTTATTTTGGTCTATTTAAAATATAGTTTATCACTTAGTATTCTCAGTTCATATTTGAATATTGTGTATCCTTTTTGATATAGACTTTCTTGAAAGTGATCATTACAGGTTTGGTACCCATCTCCTGGAGTTGATTCATTCAAGAGGGAATATTTCTTGCAGGTGCTTTTCTTGTCCTTTGGTTATGTTGATTGTATTCCCTTTCATGGATGTGACGTGATGCCTATTCTGTAGTTTTTATCCTGTCATACTTATCATTGGTGCCAAGGCGCCATGGCGGTGAGCAAAGGCACCTAGGTTGTAATAAAAATACCTATTATTAACATTTTCAGATTGTTTTTTATATGCTTATAAATATATGTATAATGCATTAATAAATTGATAGATCACTTTCTAAAATTAATAATAACAATCTAAGTATAAATAAAATCGTAACAATAGCATTAAGTCAATAACAAATAACAATTACTAAGTCAATAACAATAACAATATTAAGTTCTTAACAATAGTAATAAATTAAATAATCAATAACAAATAACAATAATTAAGAAAAACTAAATAATAGTCATCAAAAGTCATTGTTTGATAACATTAAAAAAAACAAAATGATCATCATTCTTTTTCTTCATCATCAATGTCTTCATGTTGTCCTCCAAAATCAATATTTTCATCATCTTCTTCTTCAAAAGATTCTTTCTCTTATCCTCCTCTTCCTCTTAAAATTCTTCTTCCTTATCATTAATAACTTCCATTAGTTCTTTGCCTTTCCTTGAATATTTTTTCACACTTATTCCACATCCACATGCATGAGGTCGCCTATGTCTATGATCGCCTTTATGGGAACGTCCACGACCATGTGTTGTTGGAGTTGAAGTGGGTCGAGATTGGGTGGTCAATTTTTTAACATGATCAGCATGGGACTTCAAAGTTTCTATTGTCGCATCAACTTGTGTCCATGTGAGTCCTCCATACACAAACTCATTTGTAGCTCTCGGTATACTCGTCGTCCATTCATTGAACCGCGTGGATCTATTACCATAAAAGGGAAAAAAAGAAATGATTCAAATATGTTGTGTTGAAATTTCAAAATAGCAAAAAGTAGTGATAAGTGTTGTATTTCTTATAAATTCAAAATTGCTCCATTTCTTTTCACAATTGGAGGTAGTACAACAAAGACTTAGGATGCGGATGGCAATCTTCTTAAATGAAGGAGTGAGTACTGCATAAGAATCCCACGAACTCACTACATGAATAAAGAAACACATTGTAAAATTCAAATATCAAAAATCAGAAGTCACATATCTAGATTGTAAAGTATATAAAACAAATTAAATTATGCAACAAACACTTACTTGGTTGTTGTAACTTGCAAGGCAATTGTATCTGTTGTCATTTCACTATCAAATCATTTTCTTATTTGCTTGTAAGAATCTTCTCCCAACATAATTTGGATTTGCTCCTCCCTATACTTCACCATTTGTTCTACACATTTTTGAAATATGGCATCATAGAAATTGACAAGTAGGGAATCAATCTTCTCTTTCTTTGTAGTAGATCATGGGATTTAAAAATGCTTTGACACTAAGTAGAGGACAATCATCATAGTGTAAAGTTCAATGTTTCTTATCAATATCTAAAATAGGTTGGTATTCCTTGTTGTTATTACCAAAATTATCTTTAATTGCTATCTTGGCATAAATGAATGCATGTGTAAGGTAACCTATGACTAGTTTCTCATCTCAATCAACCAAATTCAACAAAAGAACAAGGGATTGAGAATTCACTAAGAAGTTGATCAAACTGCTTTGTTGTTGGTCTGTCTATGTCATATATTTTTTTCCAATGCACCTTGAATTCTCTTTATTTCTACCAAATCATTGAACTTATTCTCCAACAGTGACTTCCTTACTTGATGGAAGGAAGGTGGCCTATATCCTCTTTCAGCGTCCAATGGCCTCACAAATTATTTCAACCATCAACATGTGTGCTTATCATGTCGTGTACTTGTCATGTCGTGTATAAACGTGTATATTATATGTATATGTTAAACCTAAATACAATTTATTTAATCATTGTGTACATGATACTCAATTCAAACACAAACTGTCTATTGTTGTGTATACACGACATGACCTGTTAAGTATATGTTTAATATTAGTATGCTGTTTTGATACAACAACAACTTGATTGAGACGAGTATATGTTTGCACGTTTATTACAAGCTTATACATTTAGTATACGTTTATACATTTACAACAATGTTTACGTTTTATACATGAATAAAAATCAGAGACAAATTAATAAATCATGAAATCAATTATTTAATAATATGTTTGAAGTTCCATTGTTACATAGTTGATAATTTCATTGTTCCTTGAAATATGTTAACACCACAAGTTTACAATACATTACAAACATCCACCATTCAAAATAATGAAAGTTATAATCTATAATTAGTATACAATCATTATAATTAGTATTATAAGGTTAAATAATTCTAAGTTAGTAACCGTAATTAGTAATTTAGTATAATAAAGTTTAAAAAATAGTAGTATAACCAAGTTAAATCTATTAAATATTGATAAATAATTGCTAATATGATAACATGTACTTAACGTGTATTAAGCAGGTAGTCGTGTACTATACACACGATTAGGTAATTTGTACTTATTGTGTATTTATCAGTTTTTTTTCACTTTAGACATGAAAATGACCCATTTAATAATCGTGTCTACTCGTCCAAGTAGACACGATAAGTACATGAGTCACGATAAGAGTAAATCTAAACACGTTTATATTGTATCGTGATCGTGTTGTGTTATCATATTGTATCAGAAATTGATAAGCCTACCCTTATATAGGGCATCAATGAAGAATTCATCAACCTAATTTTTTTTCTTCTTCAAGTGGTCCTTGATTACTATTTGTTGATTTTCTTTTCATTGTCTTCTTTTAAGAATAAAGGTGCAAATACACCACACATCAAGAGAGCTTACTTTCTTCTCAAATGGGGCAGTTGTCTTTACAGTTTAATTTCACATAAGATAAGACCCGAAGAGCACTTGTCCAGTGTACCCTCCTAGGCTCATGCATAAACTGGCTCAGAAGACTGACTGCATAAGAAATATCAGGTCGAGTCACCGTCAAGTAAATGAGTTTTCCAATCAGCCTACGGTATTGACCAGGATCCTCCAGTAGCTCTGAGCTGTTATTTCAAAAAGATGGTGACTGCTCGATAGAGGTGCTTTCTGGTTTGCATCCCAGAAGGCCTGTCTCCTCTAAGAGATCTAATACATACTTCCTTTGTGATAGAGTCATCCTACCATGTCCATATGTAAACTCGATCCCTAGAAAATAGCAAGGCTTTCTCATGTCTTTAGTCACAAAGTGTCTGTGAAGATGAGCCTTTACCTCTGTAATTTCTTCTGTATCACTCCCAGTCACTAGAATGTCATCCACATATACAGCCAGTATGACACATCCACGACCTGTGCGCTTATAAAACACTGAGTGGTCTACTGCACACCTCTGAAAGCGACCATCAAGTACTACCTGGCTAAACTTCTCAAACCATGCTCTGGGACTTTGCTTTAGCCTATAGATAGTCTTCCGTAATCTGCATACACAATCCTCCCCCTGAGCAACGTACCTCGGAGGCTGCTCCATCAAGACTATCTCAGTTAGATCGTTATAAAGGAAGGCATTCTTGACATTAAGCTGGCACATATCCTAAGAAATTATTTAATGCAAGAGACAACAACACCCGAATAGAATTGAGATGAGCAACCGGTGAAAAAGTTTCCTCGTAATCGATGCCATATGTCTGAGTAAAACCCCGAGCAACCAGTCTAGCCTTGTATCTGTCAATGTTGCCATCTGCTTTGTATTTGATAGTATACACCTACTTGCAGGTGACCACTGTAGTCCCAGCAGTGCTGGCCACTAACTCCCATGTGTCGCGACTAGTAAGTGTCGCAATCTCCTCATCCATAGCAGCCTTCCAATGTGAAAGAGAAAGTGCCTCCTCGTAATTTCTGGGAATGGTATGAGAATGGAGGGACAAGGCAAAATTACAGAAACGAGGGTGTAGAGCATTATAAGATACAAAATGAGAAATAAGACGAACTGTATATGAACGAGTACCTTTTCGAAGGGCTATAAGCATGTCTGAGGAACTAGTGGGCGGATTTGCATTTGCAGAGGAGGATGGTCCGTAGTGAGGAGGTCCTGATGGATGCTGTCGTCGACGATATACCTTCAAGGATAAAGACGGTGGTGGAACGGACGGTGTAGACTGAGGATTAGCATGTTGCAACTCGATAATCGAGGGAATAGGGACACACACTGGACGGTGGAGGAACACTGTAATATGGTTCAGACTTGAAGAAAGTAACATCTGCAGAAACATAATACCGACGAGTGGGAGGATGAAAACACCGATAATCCCTTTGAGTTCGCGAATAACCGACAAAAACATACTTGATTGCACGTGGAGACAGTTTGTCCAATCCAGGGGAAAGGTCCTGAACAAAGGTCATTCACCCAAACACCTCGGTGTCAGACTAAATAAGGTGGAGTCTGGTTATAAACGACGAATTAGAACCTCCCCACCAAGTGGGGTAGCAGGCTTCCTGTTGATAAGATAGGTGGCTGTAAGTACAACATCAGCCCAAAGATGTTTTGGAACCTGCATATGCACTATAAGTGTACGAGTGACATCTAAAATGTGCCTATGCTTATGTTCTGCAATCCTATTTTGTTGTGAGGTATGAGGATAGGATGTCTGATGGATGATACCCAGTGTGGCACATATAGAAGTGACGCTAGAATGCATGAATTCAAGTGCATTGTCAGTTCTCAAAAACTTGGGAGTCACATTAAAATGATTCTTTATTTTATTAAGAAAATTTCTGAGTACATCATGAATATGATTTCGATCTTTCAACAAATATACCCAGGACACTCGAGAAAAATCATCAACAAAAACAATATAGTACCTATGACTCGACACAGACAGGACTCTAGATGGACCTCATATATCACAATGAACTAACTCAAATGCTGTGCTACTAGACGCAAGACGCAACTGTTTAAACGAAGCATGGTGGTGCTTACCTAACTGACACGACGCATAATCAAAACGAGACACGGACTGCCACGGTAAGGCCTGTTGAAGTTTCTGATGAGACGGATGCCCCAGTCTATTGTGCCACAAGTAAGAGGACTCAACAGTAGATGCTGTAGAAGCCTAGTCTTGAGGAATCTTATTACGAACTAGCAGGTACACTTCATTTCTTCGATCACGGCCTAAACCAATCCTCCTCTCCGTCTGCAAATCCTGAAAGGTACAGTGAAAAAGGAAAAAAGTCACACTACATTTGAGCTGTTTTGTAATAGTACTAATGGACAATAAATTTACAGAGAAATCAGGGACAAAAAGGACACTCTCTAGTGGTAACTGTGAAGAGTGGTGGACCACCCCTTTACTAGAGACTGAGCAAATTTGGCCATCAGCAATCGCGACAGTCCGAATATCAGATAACTAAGATAATTGTGTAAACAAACTACGAGTACTTAACATGTGGGAGGAGGCACTGGAATCAATGATCCAAGAGGAGTCTCTCGAGGCAAATCGGGCACTAGTACCTGAAGTGCTGGCATGTGTGACTGTGGCAGTGGAGTCGGTGACTTTTAGCTGCTGAAGTCGCTCGTAATCAACTTGTGATACAGTGAATGTCGGTGGCTCAGTAGTAGCAACAGATATGGGAGCCTCTGTAGTCATATTAGCCGTAGGAGGACGACCAATAATATCCCAACATCGTTAAACTCGGTGACCCAACCGTCCACAGTGTGTACAACGTGGCCGTCCTCTGGTATCGCCACGACCTCATGCACCACCACGTCCACGTCCTCCTCGTGCACCACCACGTCCGCGTCCACGTCCACGGGTGACCGTCATGGTAAAAGGCTCTGACACTATATGAGAAGTAGCAGTAGACACTCGTATAGCCTTGCTGAACGTGGTATGAAGATCTTGTAGTACATCAGCAGTCAATTCCTGTCCTCGAATCTGTGAACTGAGATCTGGATTCTGGGCAGAGAGAAACACAACAACCGCTAGTTCTTCACGGTACTGACGTAGGCGGGTGATATCAATCGTTAGAGACTGATGAATATCCAACTCCTCTAGTAAGGTTTGAAGAACAGTGAAGAGATCCTGAACAGATCTGTCCTCCTGCCGTAGAGTGAAAAGTTGCTCATAAATCTCACAAATTCTGGAAATATTCTTTTCATGCCCATAGGTGAGTTGAAGAGTATCCCAAATCTTCTTTGCTGGCCGCAATGATATGACACTATGCGCAACAGAAGACTGCATATTGTTAGCCATCCAAGTAATAATCGCTGCATCATTGGCCAACCAATCTTCATAAATGTCAGATTTGATATCTGGAGGAGGATCTGTAAGGTGCTTTAATTTTCTGTGTGTCAAAACAAATGTCTTAAAACTCTGGGACCACAGATGATAGTTAGGGCCAGAGAGTTTCTCAAAGGTATGACATACTCACTGATTTTCAGTAGCAAATCACAAATAGATGGTCTGAAAACGACGAAAAAAATAGACCAATTGCTCACCACGGTGTGTGGATGTGACGTATCCACACACAACATCAACTGAAGACTGGAGAAGGGCCTAAAACATGGCCAGGAAGGGCTGGACTGCCAGAACAAGTGGACGGGAGAGACAACCCCGCATCACCAGTGACACAGCATGCGTCGGTGATGCCGTACGGCTGACGACGACGGCGGAACGGCCCACTAGACGGTCGACAATGGACTGCAGGCCACGTACGGGCTTGCTTGCGGTGGAGGAGGCCTCGGGGCACGCAGATAGGTGGTCTAGCGGCAGCGAGAGGGAAGTAGGGCACGTCCGGCGTAGGTCAGGCGGCCGACGACGAGTACGGCGGTGGCAGGCGGTTAGGGTTTTTTTGTGGTTTCTCCCTGTGCTCTGGTACCATGTTATGAGAGAAAACCCAAAAGGTTTTCTGTTGATTAGTGAGAAATACATATATATAGGTATTAGACACCCTATGGATATATAGATATCCAATATCCTGTTTAACTACAAAATATATCCCCACTTATTCTAATAATGCTTATGTTTGCGTTCTGCAATCCCATTTTATTGTAATGTGTGGGGACATGAAGTTTAATGTGTAATGCCAAATGAAGAACAACAAGAAGCAATTTTATTCTGAACAAACTCAAGTGCATTGTCAGGACACAAATTTTTTAGAGTGATATCAAACTAATTTTTTATTTCTATCAAAAATTTTTGAGTACATCATAGACCTGACTATGATCCTTGAGTAAATATACCCAGGTGACTCGAGAAAAATCATTAATAAAAACTATATAATATCTATACCTTGAAACAGACTGAACTCTAGATGGACCCCACACATCACAATGAACCAATTAAAAAACAGATGTACTAGACACAAGATGCAATTTCTTAAAGGAAGCATAATGGTGTTTACCGAGTTGACAAGACTCACACTCAAACGACGACATCGAACACCAAGGCAAGGCCTGTTGAAGCTTTTGATGCCACAGATGATCCAACCGGTAGTGCCACAAGGAAGAATACTCAGAGGCAGACACTACAGAGGTAAGTCTTTGTGGTATATCATCACGAATGAGCAGGTACACTCTATTTCCTCGCTTACGGTCCAAACCAATCCTCCTCTTTGTCTGCAAATCTTGAAATGTACAATGAAAGAGAATAAAGGTGATGCAACAATGTTGTTGTTTGGTAATAACACTAAAAGACAACAAATTTACAGGGAAATTAGGAACAAACAAAACTTTATCAAGAGATAGTTGTGAAGAAGCTTGAACCACTCCTTCACCAGAGATGGGACAAGTTCGATCATCAACAATTGCCACATTTCAAACATCAGACAACTGAGATAAGTGGGTAAACAAGCTGCGTGTACCTGACATGTGAAAGGAGGCATCAGAATCAATAATTTAGGAAGATTCTTTGGATGCATGGAAGGTACTAGTACCTGAGGAGGTAGCCTGAGTAGTTGTGGCTGCAGAATCTGTGACTTTTAGCATCTGAAGTCTCTCATAGTATGTCCGGAAAACTATAAATATTTGTTCTTTAGTAGTAGCAGCAATGTGAGGCTCTGTAGTGACATTCGTCGTCTGAGGTTGGCCAATAATATCCCAGCACTTGTTTATCCTGTGAGCCAGTCGTCCATAATGCGCACAACGGGAACGTTCACCTACCTTCCTTCTACCACGACCTCCACCTTGGGAACACCATGACCTCGTCTCCTCGTGGCTGCCATAGCTGATGGCTTTGACGTAGTAGGTGGCATAGTCGTAGAAACTCGAAGAACCTTAGCGAAAGTAGTTTAAAGATCTGGAACACTATCAGCTCCCAACATCTAACCCTTGATCTGAGAACTGATGTTTGGGTTTAGGTTAAAAAGGTAGACTGCAACTGCTAACTCTTCGCGATACTATTGCAGGCGCGTGATGTCAACAGTTAATGGTTAGTATATATCTAACTCATCCTGAAGTACACGGAGAATGGTGAAGTACTTTTGAACAGATCGATTTTCCTGTCATAAAGTAAACAACTGCTTATGTATATCTCATAGACTCGAGATATATTCTTCTCATGGCCATATGTTAGTTGGAGGTTGTCTCATATTTTCTTTGTTGACCGTAATAACATAACCCCTCGTGCAACTGAGGGTTCCATACTATTCACCATTCATGTAATAATCGCTGCATTATCGGTTAATTAGTCTTCATATGTGTCAAATTTTGCATTAAGTGGTGGATGGGTGAGATGCTTTAGTTTCCTATAGGCCAATATGAAAGTTTCGAAGCTTTGTGACCATAAGAGGTAGTTTGGGCTAGACAATTTCTCAGAAGTACCATTCATATGTTTACTAATGGATCACGAGAGAAGTCATATCGAGCTGAAAATTGATAAATAATACCAATATATGATCAGAAAATAACTAAATACGTGAACTGGACTGCTCACTAAGTGTGGATATGATATATCGACACACATCGGAGATGGAGACGAAGGTGGGGCTTAAAACATGGCCTTACTAGGTTGGACTGCCTGATAGGAGGGACTAGACTGCCCTTATGGTTGACAAGGAGAGACGATGAGGCCTCACTGACAGGAAGACATCTGCCAGAGAGGCCCTATGGGGCCATAAACGGCCTAGACAACGTTGGAAGAGGGCCTACCTTGGCCTGGAGATCCCGCTGGTAGCCTGGACTAGCCAAGGAGAGGCCGACAAGGGCTGGAAGGCTTTGACGAGGGCTGTCGGAGGAGGAACGACGTCCAGAGAGGGTTGGACTGTCTCTTGGACGGAAAACAGGTGTCGGTCGGCTATTCTGGGGCCTCTGGTGGTGGTTGGACTGTCTGATCTGGCTTGAGCTAGTAGCGCCGTCGGTGGCAACTTGCGGCGAGCGGTGGTAGACGGCGGCGAACGGTGGCGGGGCGCAGTTCAGAGGTGGCTAGGGCACTCAAGCTCTGTTACCATGTGAGAAGAGATAGAGAAGAAAGATTGACTTTTGTTATTGAGCAATAGGGTTACATATATAGGGATATTAGACACCATTGGTTAAATGGATATCCAAGAATCCGTTTATTAGAAGTATATGTTTAATGACTTTTTTCATTTACTTGTATATGTATTTATAATATCTGATAGCATCAGAAGTATCAATGGACTTTAAGAAAAGTATACGATCATAACAATGAATTATGAAGTTGATAATTTATTTCCTTGTGGTATTTATTTAACCATCACACATGATAGTCATCCTATAGGTTGGTCATTGTTGTTTTAAATCATTAATGTAGGTTTCTAATTTCTTTCTTCTCTACTTTAAGATATTTGTTTATGATTTCATGTTTAATTAGTGTCTTTACTCTTGTACTTTCTTTTGTTACAACATCAAGCATATGTTGCATGTAAGACTCCTTTGCTATTTTCAAGGATAGCATTAAAAAAAATATATTTTGTTACAATTTGACCAATGTTTTTCCTGATATTTCGAAACGTGCCTTTAATCATTTTCTGCTTTGAAGCTTCTTTTCTAACTATAGTTGCATCTGGACTGTCGTATCTTTGACTATATATTCTGAACATTCCAATAATGTCTTTACCGTTATCCTTTTATGTACTGTCATTTTTACTTCTACTTCCTTGTAAGTTTGAGTGCTATCCGTCTTATGGAATCTTTTAATTGGCTTGTTATACCATTCTTTATTTTTAAACTCCATTATTTTTCTTTTATATATTTCTCTATTTTCTAAAGTGTCATAGTGGATAAATTATATCATCATTTGAATCTAATATAGGAGTAGCACCAAAAGTATCTTTATTAAAGAAAATCTTGTCAAACCTTTCTTCTATTCTTTTCTTGTTACTTTTGTTTACTTTAGTGTTCTTTAATAGCACTCTCATTTAAACAGAAATTATAGATAAACACAATTTACATTTAATTACATTACTGTATCCACCACCAGTAATGTGTTGCTTTAATCTTGTTATTCCTCTATTTTTTATTTGCTTATCATAATATTTGTATTATGTTTTTAGTATATCATTATCAATAGAATATTCATGTAACCAACCTGGATTCTCTGATTTAACTACTCTTATGTCACTACAACCTCTATTACTTTCAGATATGAAGAATTTGACATTAAGAAGGTTAAAAATAAATGATAATTGCCATTAATTTAATAAAATAATATATTTAAATATTTTCTAATTTTTTACATATTTTAGTTTTTTTAACAATCATTCCCTTTTTTTTTCATTTTTTCCTATTTTTTAATTAATTATGAAATATTCTGATTTTTTAAAAAATTATAAAGAATTACTAATTTATATAATTATATATTAAGTTATTAACATCAAGATTCAAAATAATAAAATAAACTTGAAATAACCTTAGATATATGTATTGTTACATTAGATCTAACTAAGATCTTGGTTTATACTTTTTACTTAAGATTATATGTGAACTTTAAAAAGAAGGGGTTTATATGGAAGTTGCTTCAAACAATATAATTTTGTGGCATAATATGAAAGTGGTATGACAATGCTAAAGTGGTGCAGATTATAGGCACACACTTTTAGCATGAGATAAGTATTAATTAATGATGATAAAATTAAATCAACAAATTAAATTGCAAATCACTTAAAAAATATGAAATTGCATGCAAAAACTTAAGATCTAGCAAATAGAAATACATTGAGTATAATTATTCTTGATTTTACAATTATTCTTGATTTTTTTTCAATTTTCCTGATTTTTTAATTAATTATGAAATATTCTGATTTTTTAAAAAATTATAAAAAAGTACTGATTTTGTAGAATTATTAGGTTAGATCTATGTATTATTAGGTGAGATCTATCATCTATGTGATAAGCTGAAATATTATTAGCTTAAATCCTTATTTTTTAATTAATTACGAAATAAACATGAAAATTCCTTAGATCTATATAAAAACCTTAGATCCATGCAAAAATATGATTATTAGGTTAGATCCATATATTATATAAATGAAAGGGATGGTTGGAGATTTAGACGACAAAGGTTTTTACAAAGGTAGAGGGTGTAGGATGATAGCTTGGTTTGAGACTTGGAGAAGAGAAAGGACGCAAGATAGCAGGAGATGGCTTGACAGCAATTGTGGACCAATAGAGATGGTTGGACGACAAAGGCAGACCAATGATGATGGTTGGATGGTAGGAGAAAGCTGAACGACAAGGGTGGACTGATAGAGATGGTTGGATGGCAGGAGATGGTTTCAACATGCAAGGGTGCAGGCAGAGATGGTTGGACGACCATTGGAGAACTTTGAGGAGAGGAGGAAAAGAGAGGAAAGAAGGTATAGGAGATGACCGTTGACAACAAGAAGGAAATCAGTAGATTTAAAGTCGTGTCGTGTGTGTTGATTTTTGCGGAAGGTATGTCGGTCGACACACAATGATGTAGTGTAAAAAATATGTAGCGTCTACTAACACCCATCGACATCATCAACTTGCATCAACATATCCATTGAAATATATCACCGACATGCACTGGCATATCCATCGAAATACGCAGCATCCACCAACACCCATCAACATCACCGATATGCACCGACATGTACTGTACAAACTCAATGTAAAAAACTACTGACACTTTGATTCAGGACAAAACAAGTTGATATCTGAGTCCAAAAAATAGTACTTCTTGATTTACATTAGTAAATTGTATCGGCCAGCTCAGAATCTGATATGTCTCGGTGATATTTCGCTGATACATGTTGTTAAATACCATGCTCGTGGATAAGGAAACCATGGATATTGTTGCGTTGCTTGTCTTGCTAGAGAATGTTGGCTCAAATTGTCTCTCTATAGGCCCTGATTCCCACTCCTGGTGGTTGTAAACCAAGGATGGGGACTTTTTAGTTGTATCGCTCTTCTCAATCATGCATGGGGGAGGTGTCCGTTTTGGCTGCTATAAACGGATCTAGTGTAATTGTGTACTGCTAAAGATTCAATGATTTGTTTGGAAGATTATTCATGAGGGAGTTTTGACTGAGGTAGCCTTGAAGAGGCATGGATTTTACCTTGCTAGCTGATGTACGCTTTGTGGTGTGGCCATTAAGGACCTCCAACACTTTCTTTGTGATTATGGGACCGTCTGTGGGTGGTGGCACACCTTTCTTGGGAAGGTTTTGTTTGACCAGTTCAATGGTGACTCATTGGAGACCATTTGGGAGCTGTGGACCCAGAGAGGGAGGTAGACGGGGAGATGGAGGAGGGTCTGGTTTGCTTTGCCTCATGTAGTGTGGTGGATGGACCAGGTGGATTGAGTGAAATCATTGAATCTTCAGGGGACAATGTTTGCCGGAATCTTCGTGGCAGAGTTGTATCGTCAAGTGGTGCCTTGCAGTGACTGGCACTGATGCATATGATATTTTCATTCGGGACTGGGTGCATGGTCTTTTACATTGTTTGCCTATAACTTTTGGTCTTTTCTTTTTGTTTTCTGGGTTATCTACTTGATGAGTCCTTTGTACTTTGTTTTTTTTTCAGATGAGTTTCAAATTTTTTTTTTGATTACTGCTAAGAAAAACCGTAGTCCTATATAAGAATGATGGACCATAGCAATACTCTAAAATTCACTTAAAAGTTTTTAAATAATGTATATCTATTTCTTTTCAAAATTGATACGAATTGATATAGAAAGAGATAAATTAATCAAGGAAGCACGGGCACAGGATATGACATGGCATGAACACCCCAAAGATAGACAATCTTAAAGGAATAAGGCTCGGAGATACTGAGGGACATGCCAATATTATTTTTATTAATTATTAACTAATCATATAAGTAACATCATAAATTGAAATTTTATACCAAGACATAGAAATGACATTAACCAAACTAGCAAATGTATTTGTTTAACTTTTGAAGAAACTATGTTCATATAACTTCCCCTTTATGATAGCTGAAAAGTCAACGCCAAAACTCCTGAGTATTCAAAAGACAACCAAATACAGAATCTAGGTATCGAAGAAGTGTCCTAATTCTCTCCAAGGAAAGACTCCCTAGTGTGTCCAAGAAGTGCCCTGGCATGTCCATGCTCTGTACAGCAATCAAATTAAATAGAAATATATATGACATGCCAGCTGGCATGTTGGACAAGTGTCACGGATATGTCCATGTTCGACACCAACACTGCTTTGTAGAAATTAATTAACTTTTTTTTGAGTGATGAAGAATTTTTTTTTATTAAAACTGAAAGAAACAAAGTACAAAACCAACAAAGTTCTTATCAAGATGACAATGTAAAGGAAGGAAAACAGAGAAAGGAGAGAAACAACAAAGGATGACACTGAAGACTACAAAAGTAACCAGTCCAACATAGCCCTATCAGTTTGAAAAAAGGGCAGCAAGCCAGGCAGCAACAACAGCATCCGAGACCCCTTCATTCTTGTAGAAACTGGTCCACTCTAACACTTTCCTGACGATTATCTCCTTCCATAACTGTTGATCTGCAGAGACACCTTGAAAAATCCTGCGATTACGTTTTGACCTACGTGCCCACCAAATGGCATGTAGTAGCATTTTACAAATCACCCATTGCTTCCTACTCACGCCTCTTGCTCATCCACGTCTCCTGCTCATCCACGTCTCCTAACAACTAACAACGTCGATTTGCTGGCAAATATCCAAACCTGTGAGACATATCCACCATTCTTGAGTAGTTGAGGATTTAAAAAATAGATGCCACCAATCCTCCTCTGCCTCCAAGCATAAGCTACAACTACTTGCTAGCTCCTTCAGAGCTACTCTTAAATAATTTATCAAGCCAAGAACTGAATTTTTGTAAGACTATGGTGATTCTAAATAAACTTTGTACATGCGATCCAAGAGCCTCTGGCCACATGAAAAAGAGATTTTACTCCAAGTCATTCTTACCTTGCCGCAAGTATTCCATTTCTCTATAAGATGCAAGTTGTTTTTGGATATAAATTTGATATGAGATTTTTATCATTCTCTAAAGTTGTTGCTTGATATATTTGGACTATCATACACTTATATTTGGACTAACACGT
Source organism: Posidonia australis (assembly GCA_024699735.1). Taxonomy (NCBI): domain Eukaryota; kingdom Viridiplantae; phylum Streptophyta; class Magnoliopsida; order Alismatales; family Posidoniaceae; genus Posidonia; species Posidonia australis. The sequence continues at coordinate 43,280 of JAMKQA010016789.1, forward strand.
CAAGTAATAGAAGAGATTGTTGTATGAATAAGAGGAAATTTAAAAATTATGGTATGAATTAAAAAATATATCACATGATGGAAGCAAGGTTTTGTGTCGGATTTCGGTAAGTTGGAAAACAAACACATGTCGGTAAAATGTTGGTATGTCGGTATCGTATCGGTAGAAACACAGTAAAAAAAAAATTCACATTTGTTTAGAAAATTTCCATGTCGGTATCGTGTCGGAGTCATGATGGTAAATTGAAAATAAGACATGTATCGGTGAAATTTCAGCGACACACATCGACATTTGGTACTATGGTCAATGATAGGTTCCAAAATGCACGTCAAAAAATGATTGGTCATGTTTGTCCCTTTGCAGTAAAAACTTGGCTAGGAGATCACTCTAGCAAATCATGGGGCATACTCTTGTGGGCAAACCATGTTGGTAATCCACACTGGTAAGCCGTGCCTCATTCATCACGAGGTTTGCTTATGGGGATCTTTGGCTAGAGTCTGACTGTTTGGACTAAGGATTGTCTTTGGTGTTTAGGAGTGGATTTTGGATAAGTTTGCAGTGTTTGGTAAAGCCTCGTTGCAAGCTCGCAGTTGGAGTGGGTTCTCTTTCAAAGGAGTCTGTTGGTAGGTAACAACAAAATCGGGGTGTCTACACATTCCTATTTGTATTTGTTTTATGTTTTTTTTACCATGTAGGCTATAGATGTGTATGGGTATATCACTTAAGATTCTAGTAATCATGAATAGGTGGGCATTAAATTAGCTGTCATCACATATTCTCAACAATTAATCTGTAAATCTGTGATACAATCATCAGTGGTTTTTCTTTTCATTTCAAGGTTAATGATTTTTTTTGTTCAGTCTCACATAGTTACTTCAGTGTGATATGGCAAATCATGCATGCTAAAGTGAAGGTTTGAAACTACTTTGGTGATATTGCTAGAATTTATGTCACTTGTGAACAAACTATCTGCTGGCAGCCCATTTTAACTGTTTTGAGCATTCAAGAAAAAGAAATCTATTGAGAATCTAGGAGAATTATGAAACAAGGAAAATAAACAACAGAGATAAATGGTTATGTAAGTACAGCAATAAATTCATCATTGGTGGAACTGTCGCAGTTTGTAAGCCACATGGGAAAAATAAAAACTAGAATGAAGCATACACCTATGTCCTTTTTTTTAAAGCTGTAAGCACAGACCTATATCAGTGCTGACCGTGAAATATAATGAATAAAACAGTACGAAGGAAAAAGTAACTGCACTTTATATTGCACATCTCACTAATTGTTGCTATGATTAACTTTGACTTAACTGTTGCATAAATGGGTACATATTTGAGATGATAGTTTTACTTTACTGAATATTCATTGTTAATTTTGTAGTCTCACTATGGAATGGATTGGGTTGGTAGATAGTCCTGTATCACGACTCACAACTTTTTCCTGAACTTATGTATTATAGAAAACGGGAATTTAGAAAACCCATAGGCTATTTTAGAAGAAAATATTTACAAGGGTAATTTTAATATAACCTGCTAAGGTTGTTCCCATTTTAAAAAATCTCCCTGCCTTTTAGCTGCTCTGTGGAGGCCCTATATCTTCCATAATTTTAAAAACCTCCATGATGTTAGTTGAGTATCATTTGATTAGGTATTCTGTCTACTAATTATGGTAAACACATGACAAATCCCAACCCTCAAATTCATTTTCACCTATTTACCCTTTTCCCTCAGCTCGTAGACCAATCCCCTCGATCCCAAAAGAAAGGTGCTTTCCATTAACCGGAGGCTCGGTGCTGAACTCAATAGAAAGAAAAAGGAGTCGAATGGTATTCAATAGGGAGGTGGAGCCAACAACCTTTGGGACTGGATGAAAAGGCAGTTGTTTACTATCAAAGTGGTGGGACATCAATGTTATTGGACTTATGAATATTCAGACTATAATAGTTAAGATGAAAACTCCCTAACTTTCTCCTCCTCTTGTGAATATGAGAACCCTAGATCGATCGATCAATCAAGTTCTCCTTTTTCACTGAGGAAACCTTGTTGTCGTTGATCGATAAGGGTCTTTTGATGTTGCCCAACATCTCCTTCTCTTCCATTGTTCTTTGCACAGTGTCTCCTTCTCAATGTTGATCAAGGTGGAAGGTCCTGGTTGTTATTGAGGTGGTGATCGGGAACTTTTCTGGGGACTCTTCTAGTAATCTGGTGCACAATGGTGCTTCTGCATTTTGGTAATCTGGGAGCTCTGAACGGGAGGGTGAAAATGGGTCTGGTTCTCAATGACAAGGCTTAATCTGTGATTGCGGGTGGTCTCTGCGTGAGGTTCTTCTTCTTGGTGATCTAGGACCTGCATAAGGCTGTGTCGGAGGGGATTTTTTGAAAAATGTTTTGAGGGTACTAAGGCCATTTAGAATAAATTCTAGCAATGTTGCTAATGGCAACTAATTCAAAGGTTTTTTAAGATTGGTTATGAAAGGTAGGGGTCACCCTAAAGCTGATAAAAGGTAGAGAGTTTTTTTAATATAGGAACAACCTTAGGGGTAATATGAAAATTAATCCTATTTGTAAATACTAGAACTTTACAATGCTTTGGTGGAATGAATTACATCCTGACTGTAATTGGAAAATGCTATTATTTTGTTGTTTCTCATGTTCCCATGTATTATTGGCTAAAATAATTTTAGAATTTGAGATTGATTGTACATATTGTATGGGAGTCTAAATTGAGTAAATTAATTTGTGGTAGCTGGATCCTGATCTTGAATTTGACCGTGAAGTCTATCCACTGGGGCTTCTTCCAAGTGCCGGGGTTGTAGTTGGTGTTTCTCAGAGAATGTCATTCTCAGCATGCACAGAATTCCCATGCTTTGAGCCCTCACCTCAAGCTCAAACTATACTGCATTGTTTACTGCGACATCTTCTTCAGGTAATTATTGTTTGATTGGTTCTATCTTTATTTTCAGCAATTCATACAGAATAACACAATCCATTTGAAATATCTGGTGTGTTTTCTTAGCATGGCCATAATAGTGCTGTTGGGGGGCACAATAAGGTTTGAGATGCCATGGACATATGAAGTCAATTTAGTTTGAAAGGATCGAGGGTATTTTGATAACTTTCTAGCAGCAGTATAGAATTCTTGTGGAACTCATGGATTGTGAAGGGAGGGAATGTAATAGGTTAAACATGTATTTCAAGTGGTGGATTAAGACGATGGTGTTAAATTTCGATTCGTGTTGGCGAAATATCGTCGACACGTTTTGGTGCATGAAATCAGGGAAATAATATTTAAGGGTATGTCGTGACGTACCTTATTTTAGTGGAGATTTCGGTGGATGTTCGTAGTATCGATGCTTGTCGGTGGATGTTGGGTATTTTTTTACACTGAATGAGACACATTAGTCGATATGACTTCCTACAACCCGACATGGACGACATGCCTTTCAAATCAATAGGTTTTCTTCGTTGATTACGCCTTCTATCCTCTCCTTTCCTCTTTTCCTCAAGTACCTTCGCCTGCTTCTAGTGCTTTGGCCTACGACTTATCGTCTAGCCAGCCATCGTGCGGTCTAACCAGCCATCGTGTGGTCATGTGGTATAGTGCCTTCTCCTCAAGCTTCACCTGTGTCGTCTGCCCTCATCGTCAGTCTACCCTTGCGTTCAACCATCTCCGTCGGCCCGTCGTCCTCTGTTCCAGCCTCCAAGTCTTAGGATCGTTCGTCTGCTCGAGCCCTTGATGCCTTTATTGTCCCGTTTTTTTAAAGTCTGCAGTGTGGCTTATGTGTTTTCTTGAACCGTCTTATTCTCTTTTTTTCTTGTATAAAAACCACCCATTCTTTTTGTTTTCCTTTGAAAGCCTGTTCAAGTGTGGCTTACGTATGGAACATTTGGAACCTTTCCTTTCTTCTTTTTTTTTTTGTAAAAGCCACTCATTCTTCTTTTTTTTTTCTTTTAAAGTCCCTCCAAATGTGGCTTATCTTTGGATTTAGGATTCATCTTTTTCTTCTCTTTTTTTTTAAGCCTTTGCCATCTAGTTAATCTTTTCTTTTATTTAAGGAATTTTCATATTTATTTTGTAATTAATTAAAAAAACAAAGATTTAACCTAATAATATTTCAATTCATCACATAAATGACAGATCTAACATAATAATTCTATAAAATTAGTAATGTTTTATAATTTTTAAAAAAATAAGAATATTTTATAATTAATTAAAAATAAAGGAAATTTGAAATAATATCAGGAATGATTGTAAAAAGAATAATTATACTTGATGTATTTCAATTTGTTAGATCTTTAGGTTTTTGCATGCAATTTTATGTTTTTTTGAGTGATTTGCAATTTGGAAAACTTTTACAATTTCATTTGTTGATTTAATTTTATTATCTTTAAGTAATTCTTATATCATGCTTAATATTGCCACTTTAATATTGTTGTACTATTTTCATGTTATGCAATAATCACAATATTGTATTGTTTAAAATAACTTCCATTTAAATCTTGTTTTTTTGAAGTTCACATGTAATCTTAGTATAAACTAAAATTTTAGTTAGATTTAACATAATATTATATAGATCTAAGGTTTTTTAAAGTTTATTTTATTATTTTGAATCTTGATGAATAACATGAAATATAATTATATAAATTAGTAAATTTTTATAATTTTTTAAAAAATCAAAATATTTCATAATTAATTAAAAATCAGGAAAAAATGGGAAATTTTTTAGAAATGATTGTAAAAACCACTAAGACGTATAGAAAATCAAAAAATATTTGAATACATTATTTTATTAAATTAATGACAACTATCATTTGTTTTCAACCTTTATAATGTTAAATTTCTTAGAATATGAAAGTAGTGAGGGTTGTAGTGATGTTAGGGTAGTTAAAGTAGAGGATCCAGGTTGGTTGCATGGATATCTTATTGATAATGATAGATAAAAAACACAATGTAAATACTGTGATAAGCAAATGAAGAGTGGAGGAATAACAAGATTAAAACATCTTGTTGGTGGATACAATAATATAGTTAAGTGTAAATTGTATCAATTTTTACTTTCTGCTCAAATGAGAGAGCTATTATAAGACATTAAAGCAAAGTAAAGTGATAAAAAGAGAAAAGAAGAAAGGTTTAACAAGATTCTTTTTAATAAAGACACTTCTGATGCTATTCTTATATCGGATTCAGATGATTATATAGTTTATTCTGTAAATTGTGACACTTTAGAAGACAGAGAAATACATAAAAGAACAGTAATGGAGTCTAGAAATGAAGAATGACATAGAGAGTAAATTGAAAGATTTCAGTGGACAGGTAGTACTTGAACTTATAAGGAAAGTGGAAGTAGTTGTGGCATAATATAAAAGGATAAAGGTAAATGTATTGTTGGAATGTTCAGAACATATAGTTAAAGATACGACAATCTAGATGCAGTTACAGTTAGAAAAGAAGTCTCAAAACAGAAGACGATTAAAAGCGTATTTGGAAATACCTGGGAAAAAGTTGATCAAGTTGTAGCAAAATATATATTCTTCAATGCTATCTTTACAAAAAAAACAAAGGAACCTTAACTGTAATATATGTTTAATGTTGCAGTAAAAGAAGGTACGGAAGTAAAAACACCAACTCAATGTGTGATCATGAACAAATATTTTATACTAAGAAGGAAGAATTAGAAATCTACATTAATGACTTGAAACAGTGATAACCAACATATGAGATGACTGTCATATGTGTTAGTTGGATAAGTATCACAAGGAAACAAATCAACTTCATAGTTTATTGTGATAATCGTAAAATTTTCTTAAAGTCCATTGATGCTTCTAATGTTATCAGAGATTACAAGTATATATCCAAGTAAATAAAAGAAATCATTAAACAAGTGGGAGTAGCAAATGTGGTGTAGATTGTGACTGATAATGGAAGTAACTTTAAAAATATTGGTTCTAGGATTATGAGAAAGTATGACATATATTAGACACTATGTGCAGTTCATTGTATTGATCTAATACTTAAGGACTTTGAGAAGACGAAGTTGGTGGAAAAGACAGTGAGAGATGCAAAGACTGTAATAAAATTTATTTACAATCACTCATTTTTATTAGCTTTATTGAGGTTATCTCAGTGTTGTGGCGGTGATTTGATTCGTCCAGAAGTCACCAGATTTACAAAAAATTATATTACTATCGAAAGTACGATTGATCGAAGAAATGGACTAAAGTATATGTCTAATTCACCACAATGGTACAAATATTATGAGAGTGAAAGTCCAATTGATATGAGAGTAAATTCAATTATAAATAACATACATTTTTAGGAGAATTGTCAAATGATTATACATATTATGGTACTAGTTTCAAAGGTCCTTCGATTGGTGGATGATGATAAGAAGCATATCATAGGTTTCTTATATGAGACAATGAGATTGATGAAAGATGCTGTGGTTGATGTAGCATACGGATCATCTAAGATCTAAGACATATCTTAAAATTATAAATGACTAATGGTCTAACATACTTCTTCATGTTTTACATGAAGTTGGTAAACATTTTAACATCTACATTCATATTTTTTATCATTATGTTTCATTTGTTACATAATTATTTGCTATATGTGTTTTTGGTCAATGTAGCATATTATTTGAGTCTACAGTTCTAATGCATTCATCAACTTGGTAGCTGTATTGATTTATTAGCATTGGTTAAAGATGTGATCAAAAAATTAGAGCTTAATGTCAATGTCTAAGTACAAGCTCTCAATGAAATAAAATATTTTTAAAATGAACTTATGTCATTTGGAGAGCTTTATATAATACGTTTTCATGACATAATGACTCCAAGTCATGTTTTTAATATCATTTCTTTTATTTCATAATATTACTCTATAATATAGTTAATAACTAAATATCATATTTGAATTGTGGATGTTAATGAAACAGATATTCTAAATTTAAGAAATATTGTTGTAAAGATTTTATCTTAAACAACAACAATATCTGGTTGTGAACGAAGTTGGAGTACATTCAACCTTATTCATACAAAGAGAAGAAATAGATTGGACATTGTAAGGTTGAATCACTTGGTATTTGTGGACTATAACATGAGACTGAGAATAAAATATATCAAAGAGGGAGAAGAAAAAGACCATATGGATCCAATAGATCTTGTATATATTTATAACGAGAATGAAGAAGATAATTTCGTACTTCAATGGTTGGAAGAAAATAAAGAACTAGTTCTAGATGAACAATAAGGTAGACCATCTTCTAAAATTGTTAGTGATTGAGAATTATTGTAGAAGAATATATGAGCTCATCAGGACGTTCTTGTGGACATACTCCAAGCTTAATGGGTGACAGTAGCGTAGATAATGATGATAGCATACAATCACCAGACGACGTTGATGGTGGTATTAAAGATTTAATCTTACTTGCAACAGAAGAGTCGTAAAGATCAAGAGAGACACAAAGGTCATTTAGCCTATTTACAGAGGAAGATGTCTTCACACATGCTGCACAAGATGAGGATCATGGAATCCAGTCAGAAATTCATTATCAACAAAGGAGTCGTCGTGATTAATAACTAGATGAAGATTCTTGGAGTAGTCATACAAGAGGATCTTTGTTAGATTTACTTGATTCTTTGAGTATTCGTGATCCTAGAGATCCTTATAATTATAGTTCTTATGGAAGTGGTTCTATTTGGCAAACAAACTATAACAATCAAAGCGATTGGACAAGAAATACATCTTCTTATGCTCCTAGCGAACAAATTAGATGAGATATGGACTCATTATTTTATTATGCACCTCCTCCAACATGATTTGAAGAGCAATCACTTGAACGTCTTTCAAGTTATTCTTATATCTCTCGATAGTCTCAAGAAATTCCTCAACCAGTATATGTAATTCTACAATATCTACCAATGAGATACCTAATACAACTATCGACGTCACAATACTACTACTTTATCAATGAATATCAGACGTATTATAGTCACATGTCTTGAAACAACTATGTGTTGTGGAGAAAGTTCCGAATTCGACAACAAATTCATTAAGAAAGCAACATGGTTGATGTACAAAAAGAATATTTTGATCAGCCAAGGCATTCTTCATGATATTAAGTATATATAAGGTAATTTTTTTGAGTACTTTGTTTTTAAATATTTATTAAGTATTTTTATGTATTATTTATACTTCAGGATATTTCTATTAGATCCATCTACTGTATTTTATTGTGATATATGTTGAGGAAGTTGATATAATTAGTTTAAGATGTAGATTATTATTTATTTTAGCTTATCCTAGAGTCTCATGTCAAAATTTAAAGTTTTTTTTTACTATTTCCATGAACTTCTGTAAATTACCGTATTTCCATCGACATTTGCACTGATGTTCGATATGTTTTCTATTTTTGTCGGATTGAAGTTCGACACGAAATCGATGTTTAATTCTATGATTAAGACTTATGTTTTGTAAGGTGAAACATTGTAGAAGAGGAACATGAGTCTTCCCTTGTGTGCTAGATATCTTCTCTTTTTCATTGAACATAATATTTTACTTGGATTAATTGATAACTAAATGGACCATATAGCCCCAAGAGAATTGATAAAACATGTTCAGCAATGTCCAACACGTCCTAGAGTGTCATGCTTGTCACTAGGCTCAAAAATATTTGCAAAAAGATTGGTTCGATACTCTTGACATATTGGAAAAAATAATATGTCTAATCATGTCCCATTTTAGTCCAACACTGGTTTGACACTCTTCAATCAGTGCCCTGATTAGTTGTTTTTTTATAATTTATTCAATTGGTCTAGTGATTAAATTATGCAAACATTGATTAAAAGCGTGAAAGTGGTAAAAAACATACCTTGGAAGCCTGTGGCCATAGAAATAACTTTGTTTTGGTGACATTATGGTTAGTTTTTATGATTCTTTTTTCTGCAGTGCCAACTAAAGCTCTAATCAATTGCTATTTCTCCCCTCAACCTCTCCCTTCACGGCAATGGTGACAGTGGTGATGCAACATGGTTGCATTCACTTCATGTGGATGATGGCTACAATGGAGTTAGGGTTTTAGTAACTAACAAATCGTAAATAGCACGTGGCACAAGCTAACTTTTGGAGCACGTGACTTTCGTTCACCTTCTAATTTGTGATGGTATAAAGGACTTGGACGAGCCCATTTATACAATAAACTGAGATGAGAAAATGCTTCGTTATTTGACTCATCCAACCAACTAAATATAATTGATCTTTCCATTAGATATGCATGAATAAAATATTGTAAAAAAAGTTGAACAGGAAAAGGATCAATTAGAATAGAAAGAGAATACCAAAAATTTTACCTAATGTATATAATTAATTTCGTAAAAAATGTGCATGAATTAAAAAAAATGGAACTTTACCAGAAACCTTTAAAAGTAAAGTAAAATAAAATAAAATAAAATAAAAAGTGCAAGGCACATTAAGTATAATTAAATGTAATAAATGGATCCATTAGACATGCATAAATATGAATTTGAAGTTTAATAAAGTGTACCTGGAAATCACAAAATTATTATGTAAAAGTTACAAAAATAAATAAAAATAACAGTAAATCTTAAATTTGATAAAAAATATTTCTTAGGCTTACTCATTTAAATTCAGCAAAAGAAAATAATTATCTCAATGATTAAAAACATTGTTTAAGTACAAATCTAAGTATGTTAATATTCAATACTATAAATTTATACCTGAATTTTATAGAAACATAACAAAAATTTAAAATAAAATGTGTATTGTTTTATATTAAACACTTATATATATATGTCAATAATCACATAAATAATGATATCTTTTTAGTTTTATAGTATCAAATTTGTATTTCAAAACGTTTGTATTAAGCATATATGGTGTATTTAAATGTGGTATGTTTTATAAAGCCAAATTAAGTACATTTAAATGTGTATTATTGCTCACTTTAGTTTATACTAGAGCTTGAAATCAAAATTCAAGGTTTTTAGTGGATTTCTGTGGTCTTTCCTATTTTTACTGTGTTCTATCGACATTTCCATCGATATCCTATAGGCTTCTTATTTTTGAAGGATGGAAGTCCAATACGAAACCGATGTTTAAAACCATGGTCTTGAGACATCCTTACATTCAGAATAGTTCAGATGATGAGAGATTGTAACAAATTTATATCTTCTTCCATGAAATTCTAGTCATTACTCATATATGAACAATTGTGAGTACCCTGATGAATTTATGTTTGAAATTTGCATTATAGTATTGTTGAAGGGAAAAAAGATAAGTTCTGTGTGTATTATTCGGAGTGAAGAGTTACATATATATATGGGCCATTAGATACCTTAGACTAAATAGATATCTAATAACCTAATAACCCATAACATTAACACATGATAAAATAACTCTAACACTTCCCCTTAAGTTGGAGCATACATATCAATCATGTTCAGCTTGTCACATGGAAACTGAAATACCTCAATACTCAATCCCTTTATAAAGATATCAGTCAATTGCTCTGATGATTGAATATAAGGAGTAGAGATAACACCTTTCATCACTATATTCCCAATGTAATGGTAATCAACCTCTATATGGAGTAGAGATAACACCTTTCATCACCATATCCCGAATGTAATGGTAATCAACCTGTATATGCTTTGTGTGCTCGTGAAAAGTGGGATTATTGACAATGAAAATGGTCGCTTGATTGTCACATTGCATCGGTATAGACATATCTGATGAAAAACCAAGTTCTGACCTACATCATCTTATAAGCTGTCTGAGCCATAGATCTATATTCTGCTTCTACATTGAATGTGATATCACATTTTGTTTCTTGCTGCGCAAAGTAATAAGATTTCCTCCCACATAAGTGTGGAAACCCGATGTGGACTTTCTATCTCCCTGATCTCTTGCATATTTTGACTTTGAATATGTCATGATTTCTATAGATCAAACCTTTGTCTGGATCACTTTTGACATAGGAAAGGACACGTAAGGCTCCACTTTAGTGTACTTTTCTAGACTCAGTATAAACTGACTTAGCAAACTAACTGCATAGGCAATATCTGGCCCAGTTACTGTCAAATAGATTAGTTTACCAATCAACCTCCTGTATTGATCAGGGTCTTCTACCAATTCCGAACTTGTATCCTAAAAGGTAGTGACTGCTCAATAGGAGTACTTTCGAGCTTGTACCCCAACATATCTGTTTCCTAAATAAGATTAAAGGCATACTTTCTCTAGGATAATGTTATTTTTCCATTTACATAAGTAAACTCTATGCTATCGTGGCTTTCTTATGTCCTTAGTGACAAAATGTGTACTAAGGTGTTCATCTCTTTACTGCCCCCTTTGTCATTTCTAGTCACCAATATGTCATCAACATAGACTATAAGAAGAATACAATCATGATCTGCCTACATGTAAAACACTGATTGATTCACTACACATCTCTGGAAGCCTCAAGTCATGACAACTTTGTTGAATTTTTCAAATTATTCTTTGGGACTCTGTTTGTGACCATAAATCGCCTTCTTTAGCTTGCATATTCTGTCATCTCCTTGAATAACATACATTAGAGGTTGTTCCATAAGTACAGGCTCTGTTAGGTTACCATATAGGAATGCATTCTTGACATCTAATTGACACAGATCCTAAGAGTTATTGATGGCAATGACATGATCACCTTGATAGAATTGAGGTGAGTAACTGGAGAGAATGCTTAGTCATAATTAATCCCATATGTCTGAGTGAAACCCCGAACAACTAATCTAGCCTTGTATCTGTCAATAGTGTCATTAGCTCTGTATTTGATAGTATAAATCCATCTATAGGTGACTATATTAGCTCCAACAAGACGGGTCACTAACTCCTTAGTACCATGGGCTGTCGTGGCAACTACCTCCTCATTCATTGCAGTCTTCCATTGTGGAAGTAAGAGTGCCTCCTGATGATTCTTGGGAATAAATTTAGAAGAAAGAGACAATCTAAAGGCACGAAAATGAGGATGAAGAGATTCATATGAGACAAAATTGGAGATAGGATAGGCAGTGGAGGAATGAATACCTTTTTGAAGAGCAATAGGAAGATTTAAGTCATTTTGAGGTGGATTTGCATTCGTAGAGGAGGCTGATTTTGCCACAGGAGGCACTGGTGAACCCTGGCGACGTCGATATACCTGCAAAGGACGAGTGGCATTTGTAAGGTTGACAGAAGTGTTTAGGTGATATCTAACAGGAGACTCAACAACAGACGGAAGAGGAACTGACTCATCCACAAACATAGACTCCCTAGAATAACTCATGGATTCATAGAAAGTAACATCAATTGATATAAAATATTGACCTGAAGGAGGATGAAAATACCTATAACCTCGTTGAGTTCTCAAGTACCTTACAAAAATACACTTTATGGACCTGGAAGACAATTTATCAAGGCTAGGAGAGAATTCTTGGACAAAAGCAACACACCAAAAAACCCTAAGGGTTAAAGAAAACAAGGTGGCATCTAGTTTAAGACGTCGTAAGGGTATTTCACCTCTTAAAGGGGTAGATGACATCCTATTAATGAGATATGTGACAGTAAGAACAACATCAGATCAAAGATGTTTTGGAACCTTCATGTGGAGCATGATAGTATGGGTAATATTAAGGATATACCTGTGTTTGTGCTTTGTCACCCCATTTTGTTGAGAGGTGTGGGGGTAAGTAGTCAGATGAATGATACCTAATGATGTACAATAAGTCTCGACCTTGTGTTGAACAAATTCAAGTGTACTGTTAGTGTACAAACATTTAGAAGTAATGTTAAATTGATTTTTTATTCCAGAAATAAATGTCTTGAGTATATCATAAATGTGACCATGATCTTTAAGTAAATACGTCAAAGACACTTTCGAAAAATCATCAATAAACACAATATAATAACGATACCTAGTCACAGACGGTGCTCTAGCGGGACTACAGATGTCACATTGCACTAAATCAAATAAATTAGGACTAGACACAAGACGTAAATGCCTAAAAGAAACACAATAGTGCTTATCCATCTGACACAACTCACACTCTAAAGGAGAAACCAAAAATTAAGGTAATGTCTGTTGCAGTTTTTGATAAGATGGATGACCTAACTGGTAGTGTCATAGTGAAGACGGCTCAGAGGTGGACGCGACAGATGCTAATGTTTGGGGTATATCGTTACTGACCGATAGGTACATATCATTTCTTCGTTCATGGTCCAAATCAATTCTTCTTTTTGTCCATAAATCCTGAAATATGCAGTGAAAGAGAAAAAAAAAGTCACATAATAAAGTAATTGTTTCGTAATAGCACTGATGGAAAGGATATTTACCGTTAGATACATATAAGACTTTGTCATGAGAAAGCTGAGAAGGGATTTGCACAACTTTTTTCCTAAAAATTGAGCAAATTCAAATATCAGAAAGCTGTGACAAACAAGTAAATACATTTTTTGTACCTGACATATTAGAGGATGCACCAGAATCAATAATCTAGGAGGAATTCCTAGATGTCAAGAGGGCACTCGTACCTGTAGAAGAGGAATGAGAGGTAGTGGTGGCGGAGTTGGTGACCTTTAGTAGTAAAAACTATTCGTAAAATTAGGGTTGGGGAGAGGCTGGCGGTTGGTGGTGGTAGAGGGGAAATTAGGGTTTTAACCCAAGCTCTGGTACCATGTCGAAGGGAAAAGAGATAAAATCTGTTTGTATTATTCTGAGTGAAGTGTTACATATATATATGGAACATTGGATACTCTAAAATAAATGGATAGCCAATAACTCAATAACCTATAACACTAATACATGGTAAAATAACTCTAACAAGTATATTGTCCTGTATAAGCTTGACTTGAGGTATATTGAGTGAAACACGTAAATAAATATGCTAGTGTCAAATTTTAAAAGGAGGCAATGTGTGATTTTTTTTGTATGGGAAATGAACTCTCATTTGTGAACTGAATACACTATGTAAATAACAAGTTGGAAAATATTTCTGTTCCTCAACTATATATTGCCATGGATATTTTTTATTGGCTTGAATAAAATCCATAATTGCACATGTTGGTAGCAAATATGCTTCTTTGCGTGAAGATTGAATGGATAGAATTCTTGTTTAGATTAACTTTCCAACTTCTGTTTCTATTTAGATAAGTCATCATTTGTTTAAATGGCTAGCATGCCTACATCCAATCTTAACTTTTATCTGACTTTTTTGTCGAATCTTTCAATCCATCAAGTTATCTAGTTTTGCTGATCCTTGGCTGTGCCACTTAGTTGTATTCAACACTTTATCTTATCTTAACTATAAAGATAATGCTGTAACAGTCTATTTATCCAAAAATGAGCAAGTGATCACACTTTGAGATATTCTTTTGAGAAGGTATATAGGGTGATTCTTATTATGAGTAAGCCTTAGCCAGGGGAGTATTGTACGAGGATGTCCAAGAAGATCAACCGGTAGAGAAGCATAACAAAAATAACACTTTGAGATTATCTATGCATAATTTCATTAATTAGCCTTGGATGGTCATTAACGTCTAATGGCTTTGTAGAATAAATGATATGCAAAATATGTAAGCATTTATTTTTTCCTTGAATGATGATAAATTTTGTTGACTTGAAATGGTTGCATGATTGATGTATTTGTTGAATGGCCTGTTGGGTAGACCGTTACATCTGTCTTCAACTTCTCTTTTTATGAAGATTGGCAGTTGCTGGCATAACAATGTCATATCCATGCCTCATATGGACATTTCTGTATTACATTTGCCTCTATAAACAACTAATTCCCGTTTATTTTACATGCTCACTAGAGGAATAAAAGTGAGGAAGCTTTGCGATTAGCATGCTTATCAGCTGAGAAGCCTCATTTTTCACATTGCTTGGAGTGGCTTCTCTTTACTGTTTTTGATGCTGAAATTTCGAGGTAAATTTGTAAATTTTTGCAGATTATGCCAGACTCCTGTAGTTCTTGTTCAATGGTTTGACATAAAAGAAAGCCACATAGATATATTACTACAAATGGTCCAAATAGATGTTTTGTTTCTTGATTGGTAGTGTCAATACAATTAGACATATAAAATGAAATTTCTATACCGCTAAGGTGCATTTGGAACTACAGATTGGGTTTATGCATTGGGAAGAGTACTTCTAATGATTCCAGGGGGTCCTCAAAATGCAATGAAGTTTCAATGCAGCTTCTTAAATTAGAAAGTAAGGCCTTCGACAACGATAACTTGGCTATGTTTCATAGTTGTTAAGGCAACACATCACCTAGGTGACAAGGCATTGTTTGTTGCCAAGGCTTTGGGTACCTTGGCAACTTTTATATAAAAGTCATGCCTAGGCATTTGCCTTACTCTACCTTAGACACCTAAGTGCCACCTTGTCCTGTGGCTTGAGTGCGGCATCACCTTACCCTCACCAGCTCAACTCGACTTGGCTCAACTCAATTAAGGCTTGTTTGTATTAATTCGTTAATGTTTATAATATACATATATCACAAGGGTCTTTTTATAAATTCCCATATATGATAAATACTTAAATATAAAACCTAAAATGCTAAATGTCTAACATCCTTCATTCCTATTTCCCTGTGGCAGCTGGTGCGAACAATGCCACCCACAAAGGTCTCTTCATTTTTTTTCGTGCACAAACAATGCTCATTTCTGCTGCTGCAGCCACTGCTCTGCACACACTTCACACCCATACTTCACGCCTACACCTCCACCATACCCACCCACACCTCTGCCCTTAGTCAGGTTCCCTGACGTCTGCAGCTTGCACCTCTTGTAGCCATTGCTGCAGGCATGTCGTTGGATGGCTGCTGCTCTACTCTCCTATTCTTCCATCACACTAAATGAGTTCAAGCTGAGCTCGAACACAAGTCAAGGCTAAATGAGTCGAGCAAGCTGGCGTGTGACCAACTCATTCAGCTCGTTTATCACCCCTACTCATAGACAACCAACACCTCTAACCATGCAAATATACTTGCATCAAGCATGAGATTGATGTTAGGCTTAGAAGATTACTCTATCAAACACCTACTCCCTTCATGGTAGAGCCTCCATCTGTGATCCTCAACCTTTATTAGGACAATTGCTCTGCTGGAGACGACCCTCCTCCACCTTCACACTCATATACTTGGCACCTTAATCAACGAGAAGAGTAACCAGGACAATTTGCTCTATGTCAAGGCCCCCATCCTTATTCAAAGAAACTTATATGAAACCCATAATGTGCTGGCAGGGTAACACGATACCCCACCTACTCACACCATATGCTTCTGTTTTCATGTATCTCATCACATCCCCTAAGTGTCCCTAATAAGCTCTACTATAAGCCTTTTCCATACCTAGCTTTCAGACTAGTCTTGGTACCCATCCATGATTTTCCTTCCTAATTATATAGATGGTTTTGTGGGGGAGTGGGGATCCAAGTTAGAATTATATAAGAAAACCTTCTCTAGCACCACCATGTCTTAGGGAAGAGAGAATTATATAAGAAAACCTTCTCTAGGAAACCTTCTCTAGCACCACCATGTCTTAGAGGAGAGAATTATAAAAGAGAAATCTTATTTCTAGAAAACCTGCTCTACTACTATGTCATATAGAAAGGACAGTATATTATATTAACAAACCCTGATCTCTCTTAAACAAAGAAGTTTAGGAAAGTGAGTGCAAATGTGTACATGAATCTTACCATTAACTTTTTTGGAAAGGCTGACAACATTTCATTGAAAAACCAGCTGAAAAGCAATAGAAAAAGTGGTCTCTTATCAAGTCGATAGAAGCGAACAACAGAAACGATCAACATGCTGATCATCATACTTATCATGGCCTAGGCGCCAAGGCACCATTAGAGGTTAAGGCGCCCAAATGTCTTGGGCTAAATTAGCGTAACGACGATTATTTAATTTTTTATTATCAAACATTGACTCTTGATGACTATTATTTAGTTTTTCTTAGTTATTGTTATTTGTCATTGACTATTTGATTTGTTATTGTTAAGATTGTTATTATTAATGACTTAATTATTGTTATTTGTTAATTGTTATTAACTTATTGTTTTTGTTGAAATTGTTATTGATTTGGAGGACAATTAACATTTTAGTTATAGTTAGATTGTTATTGTTAATTTTAGAAATTGATATATCAATTTATTAATACATTATAAATTCTGAATATATTTATAAACATATTAAAAAAAAAATCTGAAAGACATATAAAAATTGTTTTTTTTTTTTCCGCCTAGGTGTCATCTAGGTGTCCCCAAGGCACCTTTGCTCACTGCCATGGTGCCTTGGTGGCATGATAAATGTGCTGATCATAACAAAAAAAATGAAAACAAAAGAAGAGAATAGTCAGCTAAGGAGGACATGAGTCATGTCTCAAAGGAACCAATAGAGTCATAATATTGGATTAAGTCTGAATTCCATTCTAGCACATTCATGATAACCTTTCATTGGGGTTCCCTCGCACTTGACTACCCTCTAATTATTCTAGAATTCCTCTCCTATCACGGAAACAACCAAATTGCATGTGGGAGACACCTCCTCCAAATGGATTCCTTTCAGTCCCCACATGTATCAGTCTTACTCTGGCTTGTCCAAAATTTCCCAGCTCTTCAAACACTGCACATGAGCATGACCAGACCCTAGCATCTTTGACCACCACCTAGAAATCATAGGACAATCCACCAAAAGATGCCACAAATCTTCATCCTTGGATAAACAAGAATAACATCTACTTGCAAGATAAAATCCCCTATTTAAGGTCCACTGTAAGAGAACACTATTGTGCAATACTTGCCACAAAAAACGTGTTATCTTCGTTTGCTTGTGAAGTTGCCAAATCCATTTAGCCAACCTAATAATACACCATTAACTTGTTGTTAGAATGAATGGATCATTATATTGATCTTTTTGTTATAGAGTTATTAGGTTACTTGTGGGTTAAGTATCTATTCTACTTTATATAGGAGATTGCAATCCTTTGTTATGAATAATATATGATTCTCTTTCTATCTTAAAATAGTATCAAAGTAAAGGTTTTGAAGAAGAGAAAATCCTAGTTGTCAAGGTCGACGATGGTGGACCCTACCAGAAAGTCTATATTACTCCCTTCTCTTTCAGAAAATTTGTGGCCATCGCCTGATCGCCATTGATCTGCCACCAATGTGCCGTTGTTGCTGCGTTGTCGGCATTCCCTTGCTACAACACTCTCTTTAACCTCCGACAACCCTTGAAAACTCCTTTTGAAAGTCGATTTACCCTTTGGCCATCTCTAGCACTAGATTTAGCCTATCCTGCCACTGTTGGGCTTGAAACAAGGCACTAACATTGCCGAAGAGCCTTCCGGTGCCTACTTCTGACTTCGACAAGCCAAATTTGGCTTTCCCCACTACTGGTAGGCCCTATTAAGGGCTATTTCCAACTTCATAAAATCCACCCACAGGGTCCTTATGAACTGTATGATCAGATAGCCCATCCTTTATCCTAGAGTTCCCTCTTCATGGATCAGATAGCCCATCCTACATCGATGCCTTGACTCGATGTGATGGGAAACTCTTGATGACCATTGTCCAAAATCTTGAGATGGCCATGAACCTGATGACCAACCCAAGCATCCCAATCGAGATCGATGTACTTCTTCTTCTCTTCCTTCATCCTCCTCCACCACCCATCCAGGAGGAAGCTTTTGTCTATGTTAGCTGGGGGGAGACGTGAAGGGGAATGTTGACATGGTCCAAATTACCATGTGGGTTCTTGGGCCTCCCTTTGTAGTCTGTGTTTGTTGATGTCGCCATGATCTCCAACGTCCCTCATCGTTAATATTCTTTTACGAAGGAGAATGGAGAGGGAGGAGGGTTCGGTCCTGTTGTAGTGAAGGACATGGCACTATTGGGATATAGAAAGAAGAGAGAACATGAGAGAATGAGGATAAGAAGCTCCCAGTGGGGTGGACAAGGACGGAGATTGGATTAATGTTTAAGTAATATTTGCATTTCATTCTTAAGTTCTTTTAATGTATGATCCTAAAGTTCCTAATTTATAGGCCTAATTTGCTGTTGTCTACTTGCCTTATTAGTCACTACTTGCCTACTTGTTACTGTGACTCCTCTATTTGGCGTGTGGACAGGTCTAAGGTTGTGTCTGTGCCCTTGGTATGCTTGTTTCTCTGCAGTTGTGCCTTGAACACATATTGTCCTCAAGTTTTTGTACTGATTTCATGAAAATCAATCTTGTGTGTACTCAATTTCATGAAAATCAGTCTGATTACTATTATTGTACACTTGCCTGCTTGTTGTTGCTGCTACTACTGTCATTTTTTCTAAATTATATAGTTCTCTGTTGTAGTAAGTTGGAAATGTTCCAGTTTGAAAGGGAGTGTTATAATAAATAGATCTTTGTGTTATCTATTTGTTAGTTTATTTGTGGGTTAACCATGTGTTCTCCTGTATATAGGAGATTGCAATCTTTTGTTATTAATAATTTACGATTCTCTTCCCTTCTTAACACTTGTAAACTGTATAAATATAGAAGACATGATCAGTGACCTAACCACTAATCTAGCAAGACGAATTAAGGTGGTTCTTGGTCTCATGGAAATACTTGCAGGTAGCAGTATTCTTGCTGAGAAGTTGGAAGCCACATTATTTCACATTCACAATCCCGATACATGTCATGGCATCACCACTCCTATTCTGTTGTATGTTGTCAGTTAAGAACATGAGATGTACGAATATGTAAATGTGACCAAAATAGGATTATAAGGCAGACAATCTTGTCGAACTAAGCCAAGTGAGTCGTAGGATCAGAAACTTGTACTGTAAAGGACGTCATGTTGTAGCATATGAGACTATAGGTAACCTATTGGCAATAAAATAAGGTGCCTACTGCCATACCTACATTCCCATTTTTGTGGTGTTGTTTTCTCTGTCTTTGCTTTTTGCTGGTTGAGCTCTAAAGCTATTCACTGATTTACAATTGATTATGTTTTATTTATTGTATTTTTTATACACACTAAGGATTAAACATGTAACTGTTATCTTTATTTTTCCAATACTAAACTGAAGCAGCATATTAATATGTTTTCTTGTCTTTCTAATTCATTATTTTCTCCTTTAATATCTATATGCTTCTTTTCAGGCAAAATGCAAACAAGAATCAGTCTCCTGTGGAACCCCTAGGATTGTCACTTTTGGATAAGACATGCAATTTAATTAGGAACTTCTCTGAATATCTTGATGTGGTTGTTAGTGTTGCTCGTAAAACTGATGGGCGACATTGGGCAGATTTGTTCTCTGCTGCTGGAAGGTCAACAGAGTATGTTCTTTTTTTGCTTATTTTTTATAAGTTTTAAATTTATTTCCTCATCATGCTTACTGCTATGTGTTACGAATTACCAATTATAACTAAGACTTGCTAAGGTGAAAAGATACTGTTTACATAGATGATGTTACAGTTATAGCATCGATATTGATTCTGAATACTTTACTGCTGTTTTTCTTTGCTCTATTTCTGTTATTACATACGTTTTGGAGTACAAGCACACAAACAATTATGTGGCAATCAAATTTTCTGTACAAGTATGGAAACTCTTGCAATTTAAAATCAACTATGTTCCATTGACATGGTTAAGAAATCTATTAACTGAAAAACACTATTTTTATTAGCTAGGCCAACAATTTATTGTGTTGATTGATACTGGTCTGGAGGATGTTGTCACTATCCCTAATGAGATAGTTTCTATCTAACAATATTCACGTAGGCAAATGGTAATACACCATTTTCCAAATAAATGGAAGAAAATACACCATTCTGTTGCAGAATAACTCTGAAAAGTCCATGAATCTATTTGATCATCTGTTAATCTGCAGTATAGAAACCTTCTTGTATTTATGCTAACAACATTTACTTTTCAAAAGTATCTTTGACATCAAATACATGGTCAGCAGGAGCTAACAAGCTGTCAGAAAGTTTCTTTGTGATTTATGCATTTGTTCCATATATGAACATTAGTGTATCGTTGTTATTATAATAACCACCATATGCAGGTTGTTTGAAGAATGCTTTCAAAGAAGATGGTATCGGACAGCTGCTTGCTATATCCTGGTATAATTGTTCTTCCTTTTATTCCTTTATTTGTTTCGTAATTTAGCATTTGACATTTCTTTCAATTGGCTTTCCTGCATCTAGTAGATACACGGACACACCCTTACTGACTCCCATGGTTCTTAGTGGCAAGTTGGACAAGCACTAGCACAAATAATCACACTATTCCCATGTTGCCTTGTGACCTTTGCCTAGTTAAACTTGTAAAGTGACATGTCCTGCATAGTCTTCATGTTATAGATGTACACCATCTCTTCCTGCAGTATCATGACACATTTTTCCTCGTGTTCACCCTGTTGATCTAGATCAATATGATGTTTTCTTGCATATAGTTAGTAGTTAGATGGGTTAATGGATGTTATGGATCTATATATCATACATGGTCTGTATATATGTTTTGTACTCTTTGATTTCAAGATATCCAATTAGATTATTTTTCTTTGCATGGCATAAAACAATACATTTTTAACCCTAGAATAAGTCTTCTTCACATGCCACCATCCTCACCTCGACCAGTTAGTAGTCTCTCTGGCTCACATTAGTAGTGGTGATCTCTTCTCCTCTGGGTCTTTCTCCGTTGTTTTGTGTTGAAATCACTCCCCTCATCATCGTTTCATTGATTGGCTAGGGATTTGTAGAAAT
Organism: Posidonia australis; assembly: GCA_024699735.1. NCBI lineage: Eukaryota > Viridiplantae > Streptophyta > Magnoliopsida > Alismatales > Posidoniaceae > Posidonia > Posidonia australis. The sequence goes on from JAMKQA010016789.1 coordinate 65,071, forward strand.
GTTTGTGCTATGTTGATATTTGTTCATATATGGTAGGCATTTGTTGGATTTGGAGATTCATTGTTTGGAGTTCCGATCGTATATGAGATCTATTAGTTGTTTGTTGGATTTGATGGTGTCATTTATATCTACCTTGAGCTCTATACATTTGCCAAGACCATTGTCAAATTGACTAGTAGTTGAATGATTTGAATTATCCATTATGGTTACAATCCTTCAAAGTATTTGTTAGAGCACAAAACAAGTTGTCCTTTTTTAAGAAGGGCTTGGTTAATGCCAAAGATGCAAGCTATGATGCATGGGTGCAGAGTGATTATTGTGTCATGTTTCTATTTTTCGCCTAGGGGAGTTGAGATACTTTTTGCGATACATATTCCCATAAAGACAATTTATCGAGAGGGTATGCGATGAGGTTGACATTTAGATAATTAGTTATTTCATCTTGCTATTTAGGTATAGGATTAGATATATCTTTTATTTAAATTTGTAATTGAGGATCCTATATAAAAGAATCAACATCCAATTGTTACACAAGTTTGATTGATTTGAAATTATTAATATTTGATATTCTTGCATAGAGATTGAATTCTCTCTTGTTTGGGAATCTAGTTGATTTCATTGAAGATTGGATTTTAGTCCATTTGTGTTATCTTAAATTATACTGTAGTTTGATTTTCACTTGTTGTCCTACAACGATTAGTAACAGTAAAAATCTGATCCCTCCTCTGAGACTGGAATTTGCTATTGATTTCTCTTTTGTGCTCTCAACACTACTACCATTGTTGCCATCACCTCTCTTCCACCACCACCATTGCCGCACACTACCACCACTGTAGCACAACAATCGGGACGCTAGCACTGTTGTCGCCTCCATGATTCACACTTTTGGCCCCAACTGACAAGCTACAACCACAACTAGGTGCCATCACAACATGTGCACTTCATCGGCTAGCATCATGCAACAATTCCTACCGGCACTTTAACATTGTTTGTGCATCTAGTTACACACATCGCCACCATCAATGCCTTTGTGCCACCATCACCCTTGTCACTATTGCCTTAGGATTTCACGAAAAGAAAAAAAAAACAAGCTAGAAGGAGAAGAAGAACATGATTCCTTTAGGGTTTTGAAATTTTGCATATTTAGTCCTATGAAATTCTAATTTTGTAGCATATTGCAGAAAGGATCCTAAAGTTTGAGAAGGCCATTAGGTATGCGTCCAGGAAGGCTTGTGCCGATGCTTAAGCCAGTGTTAAGGGAAGGTTCGTCAAAAGAACGAAGCTTGGCTACGAGGGTGACATCAATGCAGTCGTAGTCGATAACATCTATGCTTATTCGATTGTCACTATGGTGACACTAATGGGAGACATTGTGTATGATATTGTTCCTTCGTTTTGATGGAGGAGAAGGAAGATCTATGGCGGGAGGGGCGTCGTAGGAGGGGGGAGGGGGTGGAGGTGGCATTGTCAGTTGGAAAGGCATTACAAAAGGAGGGAGGCAGCGTTGGAGGAAGTGGAAACGTTGGTGGGAGGCAAGAGGGACATTACGAGAGGGGGGAGAGATTCAGAGAAAGAGACAGGAAGGGAGAGAGAATGATCGTGAGAATGAGACAAGGGGGAATGATTACGAGAGAGATAGAGGGGGATATAGAGAGGGAGAGAAAATAGGCAGTTATTTAAATAGTGAAAGGAGGTTATTACAAATGTTTTCTATTTTAGTTTTTAATTTGAATTTCAAATTTGGGAAATTAGTGATTGTTGCAATCCTAATTTTGACTTTATTGGTTTTGGTTATCATCAAAAGTTGTCAATGGATGGTTGAGATAAAGCCTTATATATTGGGAAAAGATAGAATGAACTTAAAGACTCCCTTGTTTGAAGTTAACTCCTTCTTAAACCTCTTGCATATTTCATTATATATTGATTATATAAAAATCTAAATATTAGATATTAATCTAAATTATCTCTAAAGACTATAGATCAAAAATCAAGTCAATCGATGACTTTTAACTTAATAATTTGACTTGCAAAAATTCAACAATTTCATATTAACTCGTAAAAAAATACATTGTTTATTAATATATAAATTTCAAAATCATTTCATTTTTAAATGGTAAATATCACGATGAATGTTTGATCTAATCCACCCTTTGGATTTCACATCTAATGGACGGATTTTAAGATATGCATATAAATTCATGACTCATAGGCTTATTTTTATTTAGAAATATTTTTCCACCTTTGATACCTATAATGGAAATTTTGAAATTAATTGATTTTTTGTATGTTGGTCATATGACATAGATCATATTCTACGGCTGGGAATTTGATATTATTTATGGATTTTGAAAATGAATGGGAGCTTAATTTACATAAAGTGAGTCCTTAAACTTCAAGATATACAATTAGATTATTTTTTTCTATATAATGTTAATCACATGAGATCAGTACATTATGATGAGAAAAGATATGATTTAAGATCACTTTCCAAAGATATTTTCCTTTTTTTTTATGACTTAGAAAAATTTGAATGTCTTTAACATTTTCCAAAAGTCCTCATTTTAATAACTATATTAGAATATTTTGGTTAACTAACAAATGTATCAAGATTTCTTTTCTAGATAATTTCTGTTAAGACAGAGATTAAGAAGTAAAATCAAATTGTATTATTGCTAAAGCGATGATACATATTTATAGGATTTGTAAGATACTCATGACTAAGTGGATATCTATTAACCCAATAATCCATATTACCCAAACTGGAATATATATATTAACCATGTCCAACTTGTTACATAAAGATTGAAAAACACTAACACTCAATACTTTGGTGAAAACATTAGTTAACTACTTAGAAGATTGAGTATATGATATAGCAATCTTTCCTTTCATCACTAGATCTCTGACATAATGACAGTCAACTTCCACATGCTTCGTGTGTTCTTGAAATGTGAGATTATTTGCAATAAAGATAGCAGTTTAGTTGTCACAATGCATCGACATTGGCTGTTTATCATTGAAGTCAAGTTCCCCCAAGAGTGATCTGATCCATACCATCTCACGTGTCGCTTGAACAATGGCTCTGTATTCTGTTTCTTACTGTGCCAAGTGACCAGATTTCCCCTTACATAAGTGCAGAAGCCAGAAGTTGACTTTTTGTCTCCCCTATCTTCAACATATCTTGAATCAGAATAGGCTATGATATGTGCATGACCATTGTTTCTGTAAATCAGGCCTCTGCTAGGAGCACCTTTGACATAGGATAGAACTTGCAAAGCCCCAGTCTAGTATATCCTCCTAGGCTCATGCATAAACTGACTCAGTAGACTGATTGCATACGAGATATTTGGTCAAGTCACGGTCAAGTATATCAGTTTCCCAATCAATCTTCTGTACTGTCCTGGATCCTCTAACAAATCTGAGCTAGTGTTTCAAAAAACTGTTGTTTGTTCAATTGAAATATTCTCTGGCTTACATCCTAAAAGACTTGTCTCCTGTAAGAGATCTAAGATATATTTCTTCTGAGATAGAGACATTTTTCCATTGGCATATGCAAATTTAATGCCAAGCAAGTACCGAGGTTTTTCCATATCTTTGGTGACGAAATGGGCCTTCAAATGCTCTTTAATATCAATAATGCCTTGCTTGTCACTTCCTGTCACCAAGATATCATCCACATAAAATGCTAAGATAACACATCTCTTAGTAGTTTTCCTGTAGAATACTGAGTGATTAATCGCAATTTTTTGAAAACCTCCAACAATAGCCACCTAGTTGAACTCTTGAGGACTTTGCTTTAAGTCATAGACATGGTTCCAAACATCGATTTCGTATCGAACTTCGGTTCGACAAAAATAGGAAACATGTCGGACATCGGTGGAAATGTCGGTGGAAATACGGTAAATTTACGGAAATTCATGGAAATAATAAAAAAACTTTGAATTTTACTTTGAAACTTTAGAATAAGTTACAGTACATGATAATCTACATTTAAGACTGTTTAGATCAACTTTTTAAACATGTATCATAGTGAAATACACTATATGGATTTAATACAAATATTCTGAATCA
>JAMKQA010016790.1:0-47562 GCA_024699735.1 Posidonia australis
TCCTCTTTCGATTGCCCCTAACTGGGCAAATCAGAGAGGGAGGAGGGTTAGGGTTTACCGTCCGAGATGCGGAAGTCCGATCCTCCCAGGCTCGCCCCATCACCGCCTTCCGAGAGCGAAGGAGATAGGGCTCTCTGCGTCCAGGAGGCATCCCGGCCACCATTGAAAGACAGATGAGAAGATCAGGGAGTAACCCCAATATCGCTACGGGAGTCGCAAGGAAGATCGCCAGACAAATTACTGTAGCTCTCACTTTTTGATGGACATGTTTGTTGCACGTTTCCTTGATCATTTGTGAGTGTCTTTTGTGAAAGAAATATACCACAAAATACTTTTCTTGTAAGGTTGTATGCCACTACTACTATCTTGTACTTTGCATATTAAGATTGGTACATAATTTTGATTATTATTTGCTCCATTCTTCTTTATCATGTCATGTTTAGAGTATCGAAATATCGACATCCAACTCAAAATTAATTGTCAATAAGTATAGAGATCTATTTATATATAGTCATAAGTTCAGTCCTCTTTTTTTTCCCATGTAAGACTATTTGATTGTTGGGCCAATAATGAGTCCAACTTTGGCTTTATTGCCACACATGTGCAAATTCCAATTAGATTTGGAATTTAATTTGGCATATAAAAGATCAATTGAAATAGTCGATGGAATTAATTCCCTTGTTCACGTATTAGCGTCGGTTGCGTAAGAAAAGAGACAAAGAGAGAGAAGAAGAATGAAAAAGGAAGAAGAAGACCAAGAAAGAGTTTATTCTTGCATTCCATTACTATTCTAGATCACGTTTGTGTTTAATGTTTGCTTTTCTAAGTAAAGGAGATGTTAGTGAAATATAAGGTTTTTTTTATCCTAGATGAAGTGATTTTGTATCTCTTTTATTTATTATTCAAGTCACGAAGAGAACTTGAGATTTGAGAAGACATTGTTCACATCTTAGTTTGGACAGTGGATTCGTTGCCGACATCCTATGGTTTTTTCTCTTTCAGGTTTTCATTTAAATTTAGTATTTTTGTGGTTTGCTTAATTTGGTTTGCCATTATTTGCTTTCTTTCACATTTGCACAATTTTTTGATTGATTTCGGTGTTGATATATTGTTCATATACTATCATCTTATTTTGTTTCACATTCAATAATTGTTTACAACTATAGTATTGTAGGTTAAATTCCAACAAGTGGTACCAGAACTTTGGTTGGTTATTGTTACCTGTGTTTTGTGTGGATTAAGATGACAAATTCAGTTGGTCCCATGATAAAGTTGACAAAAAGTAATTAACAAGTTTGGAAGCCTAAGATGAAGTAAAACCAACAGACATAGATTGGAACAAGCAAAATAGGAAAACTATTGGTACAAATATTAAACAGTGGTTAGATGAAAATATGTTTCATCATGTGTCAGAAGAAAAGAATGCACAGTCATTGTAGAAAAAGTTAAAATATGTGTATAAGCACAAGACTACAAAAAATAAGGTTTTTATGATCAAGAAATTAGTGAACTTGAAATTTAGAGAGTGTAGCAACATTGTCGGGCATTTGAATGAATTCAAGAGTATTGTACAAGAACCAATTGGCATCATGAAGATGAATTTAAATAATAAGCTTCAGGCTTTATTGCTTTTGGGGTCTCTACTAGATAGTTGCGACACCTTGGTTGTATCAGTTAGTAATTTGACTTCAAATGATAAATTATCCATGAATATTGTTACTGATAGCTTATTCAACGAAGAAACAATGAGAGAGTCACCAGGAACAGATAGTGGACAGGCTTTTGTCACACATAATAAGGAGAGGAGTTAGAATAAATCACAATTAAGAGGATGTAATAAATTTAAAGATAAATCAGAGCATGTTTCCATTGCAACAAAAAATATCATATGAAAAAGAACTACATTATTTGGCTAAAAGAGCAAAAGGAAGGCAAAAATTACGAAAAGGAAGATTACAAGAATACAACAGCTGTAGTGTTAAATGATATGGTTGTATTTACATCAAGAGAGGAGTAATATTTACATGTTGGAGATCACCAAGGTACCAAGTGGGTTGTTGATTCAAGAACTATACATCATGCTACTTCAAATGAGAACATTTTCACTTATTATAGAATAGGAAACTTTGGGACAATGAAGATGGAAAATTATAGCCGCTCAAAGATTTTAGGAATTAATTATATTTGTCTACAGACAAATGTTGGATGCACTTTACTTTTGAAAGATATTTGTCATGTTCTTAATTTATATCTTGATTTGATTTCTTGTATAGCTCTAGAAAGAGTGGGATACCACAAAAGCCTTGATGGTGGAAAATAGAAACTTAACAAAGGATCATTAGTTATTACGAAAGAAAGTGCATGTTGTTCTATGTACAAGATCAATGCAAAGGTGTGAAAGAGTAGCTTGAATAATATTCAAGAGAATTTTTTTTGCAAATTTGTGACACAAGAGACTTAAGCACATGAGCGAGAAAGGATTGCAAATTTTGGGAAAGGAGTCACTCATATCTCTAGTAAAAGGAGTGACTTACAATCCATGTAAGGTTTGTTTGTATGAGAAGTACCATAGAGTTTCTTTTAAGAGAGCATCAGAAAGGAAAAATAATGCACTAAATTTAGTTTACTCTAATGTTTGTGGTCCATTTGATATTGAGTCAATAGGCAGCAACAAGTATTTTACTACTTTTATTGACGATGCATCTAGGAAAGTATGGGTTTATTTTCTTAGGTCAAAGGACCAGGCGTTTAAGTGTTTTCAACAAATTCATGTTATGGTGAAAAGAGAGATAGAAACAAAGATGAAATGTCTCAAAAATGATAATGAAGAGGAGTACACTTCTAAGTCTTTTAAAGGCTACCGTTCAAAATACAGCATAATACATGAGAAGAATGTACCTGATACATTGACTGAAAAGGATGAATCACACGATTGTAAAAATAGTGAGATGCATGTTGAAGATGGCAAAGCTATTTGAGATCGGGTGAAGCTATTTGTACTGCTTGTTACCTAATTAACAGGTCTCCATTAGTTTCATTGGATATGAATATTCTAAAGAGTATGTGAACAAGACAAAATGCATCATATTCTCATCTAGAAGTGTTTGAGTGTAAGGTATTTGCACATGTACCCAAAAAGCAAATACAAAAGCTCGATGATAAAGCAGTTCCATGTATTTTTATAGGATATGGAGATGAATAATTTGATTATAGATTGTGGGATTAAGAAAATAAAAAGATTATCAAGTAAAAAATGTGATCTTTTAGGAAGATCAAACAAGTGTTGCAACGACCCGACTTTGAGCTGTTATACAAAATTTAACTACAATTTTTTTCCTATTTACTTACAATAAGTACTTGCATCAGATCTAAAACTAACTCTAACATTAAACAACTTAAATAAAAAATACTATTAACTGAATTTAATTATACCATGCACTTATCCAGAACTCTTGATGTGTGGTCGACAGATTCCATCTTCACGTGCACTAGCAAACTTCTACTTCTATCCTGCACCTTAGAGAACACCAACAAAATACACATGAGTGACTATTGAAAGGTCATCTAGCATACACCCCACTAAAACACACATTACTCTGGCATCTCTCCTAGATGCCACACACAAGCTCGAACAATACTCTTTTGCCCTACAAGCAACGCAACTTTTGAAATCATGTCTTGAAAACTATTCTTTTGTTTTCTTTTCAAAATCATACTATTGACTTTCAAAGCCATTATCTGTTTTTTTCTTTCAAATCATATGTATGATTTTTAAAACTTAATGCATACTTGAAATGGTCACTTTTGCCAAGTCAAGCTCACAACTACTGGAGAGTGTCACATTAACATTAAGCCTCTGCTCAGTCAAAACAACGAACCATATCTCAAAAACTAGCACAATCCCTTTTTCAATCATTTTCTTTCTATTTTAAAATCTCATACTTTTCTCAAACCTTTTTCGTGATAGGAAATCCAAGAAATTATTGTTGTCACAAGAAAAATATGTTGAACAGGTGCTTAAAAGATTCAATATGAAAATTACAGAGGCAATTAGTACTCCTCTAGCGGATCACTTCAAACTTAACAAACAGATATGCCCTTCTACCGAAAGAGAAGAAAAGGATAACTCATGTTCCTTACTCCTCTGTTGTGAGAAGTTTAATGTATGTTATGATATGCATTAAGCTAGATATTGTTCAAGTAGTTAGTGTAGTGAGCTGGTTTCTCTCTAATCTAGGGAAAAAACATTAAGAACCTATGAAGTGAATATTTAGATATTTGAGAGGAAGTTTCAAGTCGTGTGTGAGATTTGGAGGCTCAGAACTAATCTTCAAAGGTTACACAGATGCAGACATGACAGATGATCTTGATTATAGGAAGTCTACTTCTGAGTATTTATTCACTTTTACAAGGGAAGCTATGTCTTAGTGGTCCAAGTTGTAGAAGTATGTTGCATTGTCAACGATAAGAACTGAATATATTGCAACTACAAAGGCAAAAAAAGAGATGCAAGGTTGATAAGATTTCTCTAAGAACTAGGATTGCAGCAGAAAGACTATGTTGTCCACTATGATAACCAAAATACTATAGATTTGAGCAAGAATACTTATCATTCTTGAACAAAACACATTGATATTAGATACCATTAGTTGTATGATGTGATTGAAAAGTAGCCAATGAAGCTCAAAAAAATTGACAAGAAAAAGAGTCTTTCGGATATGCTGACAAAGATTGTTCCAAAAGAGAGGCTTGAGTTATGCAGTCGATTCACTGACATGAGCTCTTGATGAGAGTTGCAGGTTGGAGTTCCTCTCTCTATAGGCTTGAAGGGGAGATTGTTGAGCCCAATAGTGGGTCTAGCCTGATTATGGCTCTAATGCCACATGTGTTAGAACACATGTACAAATCCTAATTGGATTTGGAATTTAATTTGGGGTATAAAAGATCAATTGAAGTGTAAAATGGCTTTATTGATGCTGACAATGTGAGGAGAGAGAAGAAGAAAGAAAAAGGAAGAAGAAGACCAAGGAGGAGTGTATTTTTGCATTCCACCACTGTTTTAGATCATGTTTGTATTCAATATTTTCTTTTCCAAGTGTGTAAACTTGGAAGAAGAAGTTGTTGGTGAGATCTAGGGATTTTTGCCTTAGATGAGGTAATCTTGTATCTCTCTTACTTATTCATCAAGTCATGAAGAGAACTTGAAAATACATTGTTCACATCCTAGTTAAGATAGTATATTCGTTGCCGGCATGCCTCTTAGTTTTTTTCTTTCCAGGTTTCCATGTAAATTTGGTGCTTTTATGGCTTACTTGATTTTGTTTGTCTTTAATTGCTTTATATCACTTCCGCATAATTGTTCTAATCGATTTCGGTGTTGATATATTGGTCGTATATCGTTATTTTATTTTATTCTACATTCAACAATTATTTGCAGCCATAGTATTGTTATAGTATTGTTGGTTAAATCCTAATAATTCCAACACTCTTCCTCACTTATGACATCTTTTAGGTCCTATAAGTGTCTCTTATTAAACATATGTATATGTGTCGGCTTGGGCAAATTTCAGTCTCTTTCGACTCTCATATAGGCTTGGCAATAAGTCAAGTTTAGGTCCAATTTACCTATACCTAGACTCAAACCTATTTTTTTTCATCGATCCTGGTTTGAGTCTAGATCCGTAATTTAAAATCTGAATCCAGACCCAAACTCATGAAGATAATGGGTTTGGGTCTAAGTCTCGGGTCTAACGAGTCTACTTGAAAATACATACTTTTTACATCTTTATGTCATACTTTTCCACTATTGGCAAATAAAAATTTTTTTACACAAAAATATAACATAATTCATTCAAAGTTTTTTTTAAAAGAATGTAGGTTTTTAATTGCAAATAGAAGAGTTATTCAACTTCACATGCATCATCAACTTCATTTAATATGGTATCTAGATATTGTTCATTTGCATCTTACTTTATAAAAAAAAGAGTTAATGTCATTTTAATACCCTAAACCATAAAGCGATTTTTACTTTTCTACCTTTAACTTTAAAAAAGTTTAATTTGATATCTCAACTTTTATTTTGTTTCAAAAGCAAATTCAAACACTAAGGTCGTTGAATTCTTTCCATTTTTCTTGTTATACCCTTCCCCTCCCCCTCCTCCCTTCCCATCTTACCATCGCCTCTTACATCGCCCTCTCTGACTCTCCGTAGAGTGCACTCGTTGCCTCGTCCATCACCATCACTGTTGGCTCCTTCAACACCGCCTCGCGATTGCCACCCTTTGCTTCTGCCCTCCCGACAACTGCATTCCTCTCTGACCTCTACTTCTAAGCAGGACATCCACTCCACCATCTCCCCAAACATTTCCTGACATCCCCCCAAAGCCAATCCCTCAAGGTCATGTACTCCCCTCACCCTCGTGTTTGCTTCTCTCTAATTTGCCATTCTCCTCTCCTCCACTCCAATTTCGATCTCTCCCTCCCATTCCTCGATCCCTAAATGGAGATCATTCGATCTGAGTGGAAGCACTCTGCACAGGCTATGGAAGCCAACTCTGGCCTCTTGCTCTACCACTCTACCCCCACACTCGAGGTTCGACTCAACGAGTTTGAGCTCTACGCCATTGATCGCCTTAAAGGCATTGCTCTGGCCATGTCTGCTACCTCCTCTAATGGAGAACTATGGCTAGATTTTGTTTAACAGGACGTTGAATTTTTTTTTCTTCTTATTGCAATGCTTAAAGGGATTTTTGATGTACTATCCTGTGGAAGGAAGCCCAAGGAGATGGAGAAATTGATGAATTTTTATATACTTAGTCATGTTGTTAACTCCTGGGTAGGGTTTGTTCTGGTGGATTTCGAATTTTAAAGACTTGGTTCCTTTTATGTGTTATCGTTGATGAGCAAGTGGGTGAACTGCGGAGGGCACACATGAGGCATTCAGATTCTTCACGAGCTATGAATAAGGATGTTATTTCGCATTTTGTGCTTCATCTTGTTTGTAAATTGTATCCAGACTGATTGTCTCTTTCAGTGGAAGAGAAGGAAGGAGGAGGAGGAGGACAAGGAGAAGAACAAAGGGGCATTTTACTTTCCTGGGATAGTCATGCTATGTAGATAGGCCTAGTGAAGGCTAGGTATATGAAGTTACTAGGGCCTGGGACTTTTCTAAACACTACTTCTAACCACTGCTCCCCATTATAGCTCTGTCTGAAAAATAACTTTCATATTGTTAATTGCTTTAGCTCCTTTCATTTGAGTAATGGGAAAGATGTTCTTTTCTGGGAACAAAAATGGAGAGATGGGGTAAAATTAAAATATTTGTTCCTACAACTATTTTTCATTTGCAAATGGAAGAAAGCATCTGTTTACAGAATTTACAACATCTTCGACACTGATTTCAATAAGTTGTTGAATACTTCCAAAATAATATTTAGCGATTTTGATGTGTTACAGTCCCAATTGGATCTGTTGGCACAAATTATGCAATCTATTACCTTTGTAGAGGAAAGGAATGTCATATCCTGGACCCTTCTCCTTCCTCCAAGTTCTCAGTCAAATCATGTTATAAAATTCTGAATGATGATGGACTCAGATTTAATTTGTTTGAGCAGATTTGGAGAACTTGGGCCCTCCTGAAGGTCAAATTATTTTCTTGGCTTGTTATTCATAACAAAAACTTCTCTAAGGAAAATTTGTTAAAGAGAGGGTGGACTGGATCACCCACTTGTATTTTATGTAACCTAAATATTGAAACTAATACTCATCTGTTTATGTTTTGCGATTTTGTCTCACAGATTTGGCAGTTTTTTTTACTTTCCCAATTATATCCTGGATACTTTAATTTGGGCTACTTATATCTGCATAAACCTGCCCTTAAATTTCGTTTAAATAACTGCAGTTGGTTTGTTTTGATTCAAGTTATCCTCTGGGTAACCTGGAAAGAAAGAAACAACAGGATTTTCCGTAATAATTTCAAGCCTTCTTATGTTATTATTTCTGATATAATTGGACTAATGGGGAACTGGTTAGATTCTCTTCTACCAGGTTTTGAAAAGGAGGATTTGAGGAGCACATTAGCCTCTATGAAGGCTGCCTGGGTAGTGAACCTATCTACTTCCTCTGATGCTCCTCCCACCTCTAATGACTCCACCATTCCTACTGTTGTTGCTGCTGCTGCTGCTGCTGAAGCTATGGAGCAGTAGCTTGTCTTTGTTTTTAAATTTTGAAAACATTATTGCCAGCTTGCTGGTTGTCTGTATTATTGACAGGAACATTGCCTAAGTATTTTTGTGATTGTCTGGACCCTTGATTCCCTTGGATTTTTGTCCTTGAGATTAAAAATCTAATATTACATACCATTGCCAAAAAAACAAAGGGGCATTTTCGTTTAAAAATATTATAAAATTATAAAAACATAACTGTGGCAAAATGAAAGTTTAGGTATCAAATTGAACCTTTTTAAATTTGAAGGTAGTAAAATAAAAATCAACTATAGTCCAGGGTACTAAAATAACATTAACTTTAAAAAAAATAAGGAAAGATAAAGTTAAATACTTAATAAACATATAATAATAAATTAAATTAAGGAGTTTTAACTTTTAATTTGAAATATAGTTAGGGTTTCAACTTTTAATTATTATTATATATTTAAATATAATTATTATAATATAATTCGAGTCCTCGAATCTAAGTATTTTTGAACCTAGACCCTACCTATTAAACAAGCAGATCTATCAGATCTAAGTCTACGAGTCCATAGATCTTATTTTTTAGATTCAGATCTTAACTTCAAGAGTTTAGACTCACGAGTCTCGGATTTAAACCTGTCCCATTATATATAGACATTCAACTTAAAATAAATTAACAATAAATGAAGAAGTCATCTGTATATAACCACAACCACAGATCCAATCCGGACTATTCCAACAAATTGAACTTTTATGATGTCGCATGGTCCACTCTACCGATTACACACCAATCACACACAACTTCCTTTGAAAGGATATTTAATAGACTTAAAGAATATTGCTGTGGCAGCATTTAATGAGTCACGGTATATGCTGGGAAGAATTCAATTAGAAGCTCACTTGACACTGGAAGGGCCATGCAACATGTCTGGGCTTTCATAAATCAAGTAGGAGTCTGAAATCTTATGGCCTATAGATATTTAAGATAACCCAGAGAAAAAGACCCAGAGTGCCAGGCTGGTGCCGAGCCCCATGACAAGCAGTTCTTGATCACAGAGAGAGTACATTGGAACCCACACAACAAAAATATAAAAAACAACAACAACACCATGATATGAACATATTCAAGGAGGGAATACTGTGCTTTTGACTTGTGTAAAAAACTTATTGCCTTTGGCATGCAACGGTAAACATAGAGATTTTACGTGGTTTTTCCGTAACCAGCTGAGAGAGAAGGAGACAATGTCTGTGACAGTGATTGAGAGAGAAGGAGAACTTTAAACTCGCGACAGTACTAAGTTCAAAACATAAGACATGCATACCGTTCACAGAAAAAAACTGAGAGAGAAGGGTGGTCATTATTAAACCACGAATAATACAAGGAGAAGATACAATACCCATGTTAAGACTGGGAAATTTCGGAAGTGAAATTCTAATCTAGGACTCAAATTTCTGGTACACGCGTTCTTCCAACCCATACACGAAGCAAAAAAAAAAAAACAATACGAGTTCCAACTCTTCCGTTATTTAATAATTCAGGGGAATACCAGAGACTATGCACGGTCAGGGGAAAACGGACGGCTGTGATCTTCTCCACGTCTATGCGGTTTGGTTGTCCATTTGCGTTTCCACTCGATCTTCTCTTTCCGCGTTTTTAGGTTCTTTTCCCTTTCAACCTTCTGCCAAAATACCGGAGGGAGGACGTAGGAAGAACACCCAATCAGATCAAGTGACAAGGATTTGCAGTTTCATCAGATCATACCCTTCCCGGTTTCCAATTCACCTCTCCTCTTCCATTGATCTGTCGGATCTGCTCTTTTTTGATATCCAGGTAAGGCTTGCCTTCTCTCTCTTTTTCGACTAGTTTGGAGCTGTTCTATTGAAAAAGATCCGATCTTTATTAGTATTTGAGGATTTTTTTGCCTCGATTTGGTATGCTTCAAGTGATATCTCGTTTTTGATCTGGGTCGTGTTGCTTATGTTTGTTATATCATTGGAAAAATCCTCCTTTTCTGTTAAAGCTAATGGATTAGTGTACTTTGAAGATCCTTTTTTTATGGGGCTTTCTTGGGTATGTGTTTTTGCTTCTTCTTTTTTTGTATGGTGATGAAAAGGTTACTCTTTTTGTTGTTGGATTAAAAGAAATGATAAAGTTTACTCATTTTTCATCCCCTGTTATTTCCTGCATTCGGTTGGTGAATATTTTATTTGGTTTCTAATTCTAGATAATTTTTTCCATTACCTTGTCTTCCCCTGTGCCTATACGCTCATGGAGTTCTTTCTTTTGCTCGGTTTAAAGGGTTGACTAATTATTGATCGAAAAGATTCCTTCATTGAATCATTGACATGTTCATTTTTCAAAAAGAAAAAGAAAAAGAAAAAACAAAGAAAAGGTAATTGCTTACAATTCTTCAATGAATGTGCACTTCGTACATTATGAAGTACTTCTTAGGTAATTAATTTCTTTTGCGAGTATAATTAGGAGGCTAGCTTCCTCCCATAACCTTTGGTTTATTCTGTATGTATATAACTAATTCTTAAACCACCTAAGTTTAGCTAAGATTATGTATTGTCCCTTTTGGCTACTTCATAATCATATAGTTTTCTCTCACCTGTTCTAGGCTTTACCAACTTAACAATGTAAATTTAAATTTGATTACTTGCCTGAAAACTATGCCTTTTCTGTCCGAATCTGTTCTTTTTTGCATCTGCACTGAAAGTATGTGAAGCATCTCAAATGATTTGCCACTTCTCCTAGAGTGACTTGCTTGTGGAAAAACAAACTCACCTCCTATAAAAGATCTGCTTTGTGTAACTAATTCAACACCTTAAAAGATTTGCTACTTCTCCTATTGTTCTTGAATGGTCAAATAATGTCTGAATCTGTTGCTGCTTTGTATCACAATTCTGGATAGCAAAAAGTTTCAATCTTCATCATCTATTCAGTGCTATGTAGCTATATATGAATTTCAACAAGGTTTAGAATTTAATTATATTTTTCAACAAGCTATCACAATACACTCTTTCTGATTTCTGCTGTTGTTAAGTCTGCAGAATGGACTGTCTTGTTAGTTTCGTACTTGTCTCTTGTCCAGATTTTCCAATATTAGTACGCTTAATTCAATCATGTTTTTCTCAGCCATTTCTGAGATATTTACATCTAAATTTCAGTTACAGTAGAGAAGAGAAACAAATGACTAGGTAGAATTTTGCAAATGAGATGGCTTAGTTCTGCCTATTGAACGCTAAATACCAGTTGGTTGTGATTTGAAATGGTGTATATGTTAAGTTATTATTTGTTTTTTAATCTCCAGTTTGCATGAATTAGATATGGTAGAAGTATTTTCTTGGTTATCTATATTCTTTTTGGAAGTAAGTTTACGTATAATATGGAAAAGGAAGTGGGAGAAAAACAATGAAACGTAAATCAAATGTTGTGCTTATTTGAGAAACTAGATGCAATATTTTCTTCTCGCTTGAGATATTTATTCATATCTCATATGCTTTCTTTAGAAACTTAAGTAGGTTTCTATGCAAGCTAGTTGTTAATGAAGTTTCTATTTAAGCTAGTTGTTAATCTTATCCCCAGATCATGGATCTCTCAATTTGTAATTTTATCATCTTAGTCCCCTAGGGCCTTAGCTTTTTATTTATTTTTTAAATTTATTTATATCAGATGTCCAAATTTTATCTTAACCTTACCCTCTTGTTTATATATGTAACTCTAGGAATGTGCCCTTCTTATTGAAGATACTTGTCGCATCTATCACTATCTTACTTTTTGGGATGCCTTCAATTCACCAAACAATTTTAAAACATAATATGCATGTCACACATGCTTGCTTAGTTTATCAGCACATTCATTTTCTTACCCCTTTCTATTTTTGCTTCTATGCAGTATAATTTCTTTTCAAGATGTCAGGCATGAGTCCAGCTGAAGGGGATGCCCACAATGTGGACCAAAGTGAGGGGTATTCCATGCCATCATATGAAGAGGAGGTAAGCCTTAGTTATATGGAGTCATGCACAGCAGTTAATTTTCTGGTTGCCTTAACTGTCAAAATATGTGACTCATAAGCTTATAGGTTATCCATCATTTGAGTATTTCTTGCACTTCTACAGGAGGAAGTAATCAAGAAAAAGTATGGCGGCATGTTACCCAAGAAACCACCACTAATTTCCAAGGTATTTTCCAATTGTGTTCACAGGATGATATCTTCAATGCCAAACAGATGACTGTGTCACTTTCTAACTTGTTTCTGCTTACCGAGGAATTATTTTATTGTTTTTCTTTTCAGGACCATGAGCGTGCTTTCTTTGATTCTGCTGATTGGGCATTGGGAAAGGTGTATTTTTTTTAATCTAATATATAGATTGATTAAAGAGCAGGTTTCACAAATAAAGCTCAATGATACCTTAGTTCTCATTTTGATTGATACATGACAGCAAGGTGGACCTGCTGAAAAACCAAAAGGATCACATGAGGCACTTCGGCCAAAGTTGCAAGTATCCTCTTGATCTGTGATGTTTCTATTTCAAATTTTTTTCTGGATAGTGGATTCCGTGTTTCTGGGACATACACTCCTCTAGATGCTAGTTACTGTTTCTTTTCTTTCCTTATTATTTCTAGTGCAACAGCATGCCATCTGCATGTTGTCAATTAATTTTGCTTCTGTGCATGTTTTTGTAGAGGTTTTGAATACTCAAAAATTAACTCCATAAGTTTCTCACATTATCTCCATACATACATCCTGGCAGTGGTGGTTTTGTCTTCCTATAGGATCACTTAACAGCCATGATTTATCCGGATTCCTCAACCTAGAACCTCTGTTGAAGGTGATCTGGGTCATTATGGTTTCTGATAATTTGGTATTAGATGTGACATTGACAGTTGTTAGGGAGTACTTCCTTAAGGAGAAAAGTGGTGTTGGAGCAGGTGGAATGGAGGGTAACCTGCAGGGTCTGATTCTTTCACAGTTGGACGAGTGGTTAGTGATGAGCTCCAAGCATGCCAAAATGATTCTTAACTATTTGAAGCCAGTGAGTGAGGTGGAGGTGTCCCAGCACCTGTAGAAGTTCTGAGTTGAGGAATATGGATAGACTGTGGTTGTCATGTGATCCCATAGGAAAGCAGATCCTGTAGGAAGAAGTAAACAAAAGTCATTTTCTATGTTATCTGTTTTTACTCCAGACTAATTTCATATACTTGTTGCATGCTTCTTTTTTTTGTTTTTATTCTCAGCCAACACGTCAACAGCAAGCTCGTTCAAGGCGGTCTGCTTATGCTCCTGCCGATGGTGAAGGACCTGAAGGTATAAATATTGTTTCCTCCTTCAGTTTCAAAGTTTTATCTGATAAACTCTATGGTTGTACCCAAAGAAGTTTCTCAGCAACTCCATCCCTCTTACAGACTGAGGAAGTGGCCGTTCGGAGGATATAAACAGCAACGAGTAGTCAACAGCAAAAAGGCATTTTTCCAGGGGGCAATCTTTTTACTCACCGGTTTTGATCGTTGCTTTTACATTCAGTGATAATGGGCAAAGGTTTTTGTTGTGATGAATAGGCTGTCGTAGATGATTTGTGTACTTGCTGAGCAATGCCTACCCTTCTGTCTTTCTCCAAATTGGTATGCATTATCATTTTTTGACATAATGTTGTAACTGGAATTAAAGACATTTTGATGCCTATTCAGTTTTACAAACCGAAGTCCAAACTAAGGTTCGGAGTACGTCAACCTCTCAATGTTATATACAAAATACAAGCAATCGAGTTGTCTAATGATCATGTCATATAGAGATGGCTTTCGATCTTACAGCTTTGAACTTATGCTGGTAGACAACCTTGCAATTCCTCTTAATCTGACGATATTCGCTGTTCTCTTCTATCTTTCTTATGGGATTTCA
Source organism: Posidonia australis (assembly GCA_024699735.1). NCBI lineage: Eukaryota > Viridiplantae > Streptophyta > Magnoliopsida > Alismatales > Posidoniaceae > Posidonia > Posidonia australis. The sequence continues at coordinate 14,093 of JAMKQA010016790.1, forward strand.
CCTAGGAAGATATTATGGACTGCATGGTTGGAGAAGCATACCCTTGTATCTTTTGAAGATAAGCGTATTCCATTATTAGAATCACAGATCAGTGATTGAATATGCCATGTTTGCATGAATCTGATTTCGCCAGAGTCCAGAAAATCTAGATAAGTCATAAGAAATTTTGGGAAATTAATTTTTTTTTGCATTAATCAGGTCACGAAGAAAAGGAAATGTGAAGCTTCAAATTAAGGACCAAGGCATGAATTCGCATGCTTCATTATGGATATTTGTGTTTGATGTCCATGTAGCTAAATGTACAATATTACATTTTTCAAAACTAAAGTTTCATACTCGCACGTTCTTAAACAGTTGCTTTCTGTTGGTAAGATTGTTGATCTAAGTAAGCAAGTGATCATGGAATGATTAAATTACTCCCTTGCTGAAAAAGGGTTTCTAATTAATTACTTAGGTAGCGTTTCTACAACAAAAAAAAAAAGGTGTTTCTTCTGATTTTGTGTTGAAGAGGATGATTTTCATGCTTTGGTTCTTCTAGTCACAGTCTGGTTCAACTTTTCTTTAAAAAAAAAAAAATATTGTGATAAGCTGAACCAAACAATTAATCTTGCAAAAGCATACACTGTGCTTGCATACTCCTGAAGGAACGAGCATGCAAGTAGTTGTTTAACTTTTCTAAGCGTGTAAACTATAAATTTCTTGGTATGTAAATAGTAATTTAAGGAATATGCGAATGTGTCGAAAGATTAGAACGAGTCGGTCAAGTGCAGAGTTAACGTAAGGCAGAGGGGACAGAAGGAATCTCGAACCGTTAAACGGATAGAGTGGGAATCCAAAACAAAATACAGTTGACAAAAGCTCGATATTTTCCACTCTCCTTGGTGCTACTTCAGCAACTGAACGAAAGAGGAGGAAGGAGGAGTAGCTCTCACCAATGTTCGTTCACATGGAAATTTGAAAGTCTTTAATTACTCCAAGAGGGCTCTCTCAAAATCCCGTCTTTCCTCCTTTCCCACATCCGAAATCCCAATCCTACAGCAAGAGAACCGGGACCAGAACGAACAAGAAATGAAGCAGAGCAGCAGAAGCAGAGCTGTCTTCTTCTTCCACCTCCTCTTCCTTGCTCTGTTGCCATCTCTCTCATCATCATCATCATCTTCTTCTTCTTCTTGCAAGGCATGGCTTGTCCAATCCATTCCCACAGACATGCCCGACCTCCCTCGCATCCCTGGCGTGCTCTCCACGGGTAATCCAACAGATCAAAGTCCAGTATTTCGTCTTCTGCATCTAAGAACATAAGTAAAAATGCAGTCGTCCGTGTTCTATAGGTAGGAAGTTGGAACATGAATAAAAACCCAATCTTTCTTTTTTCTATGCGTAAGCACACGCAAAAAAAATCCAATCTCTGTGTTCTATGTGTAAGACTGCAAACAAATCCAATCTTTTGTGTTCTATGTGTAAGAACACAAGTAAAAATCCAATCTTTTGTATTCTAAACACAAATAACAATCCGATCTTTTGTATTCCATAATGATACCGTTGTTTTGTTGCTAATTATAGCCGATGTGTTCCGATGGTTGGCGGGGAATTCCACCAAGACTCTGGACATAATTGCCCAATACTGGGAGCTAAACGCAGAGCCACGAAACCCCAAATCCGGTGACTATGGCTACTCCGACGCCAACATGGAAAGCTTCGGTGCCAGCGAAGGATCCAAAGTGTACCAATCCCTCGTGGATGCTGCCGATAGGCTGGTCGATATCAGGCGAGTTGCTGCAAGAGATATCTCTTGATCTTTGGTATGGTTTTTGAGCTTATTTTGATGGATTGGTTTATTTGGATTTGGATTTGTGCAGGATCATGCAACATTCTGGTGTTTACCCGGATTTTGATCGCGAGGCGTCAGAATTGGCTGCCGGGAGGCCAAATGTGTACAATGTGACACTGTTGCTGGGGAATTGGTGGGGCTCTGGTATTGTTCATGCTAAGGTTTGGATTTCTGATAGGAAGGATGTGTACATTGGGTCTGCAAATAATGACTGGAAGTCTCTCACTCAGGTGCTTAGTTGTTTTTTTGTCGTAGAACTTTAGATATTATATGGTTTTGAAGATACAGATGCCATAAAAGATTATGGTTAGTTTTCTCAGTTGTTATGATATTGATATCCATTGAATAGACCTTCAGCACTGGCTTGAGTTTGACACAAAATGTATTATGTTTGGTTGAAATTGAAATGAACTGGAGTTAAACTCTGAGTTCAGATCAAATTAACTTTGAAAGAACTTAAACAGGTCCTTGCTCAATTAGCAGTGGTTGCCGATGACCTCTCTTTCTTTTGCATTGAGTGTGATGGTTCTGCAAAGAACATTTGATTAGGTTTTTTGTTCGTAACAGCATGTATCTACACGCCAGCAATCAGTTATATTTAAGTATCATGTTCTCCTCCATTTTACATATATTATGAATCTATGTTGCTATAGTATATGATAGATGTGGACTTGTAATCACTGCCTGTAAACCATGAAACCATTAAATGCAAAGCTACCGCAAATTCCGGGGCTTGATGTTGGGTGATTGCTACCATGTGCTTGTGTTTTCTTTATCTGATCTTTATTCTCGATTGATTAATTGCCTTATGATTCTTCTAGGTGAAAGAGCTTGGAGTTTATCTGGTTGGTTGTGCAGACATAGCCGAAAAGGTTGAGGCCTACTTGAATAACCTCTGGAGACTTTCATCTCTCAATTCCTCAGCTAACACAAGAACAGTTTCAGATGGGCAGTGGCAAGTTCTTAGGAAAGTTCCATGCTGGTCTCACTTCATCCACCCTAAAGAGAGGTGTAGGTATGCAATGTTGCTACCCAATTACATTACTTTGTGGTTTATTGGTTCCAATTGCATAACTTTGTGGTTTGTTGGTTTGTATATGATGAACCTTGTTTATGAACAGATCACCTCTACCGAACTACATTAATGTTCCACATGTAGAAGGCTACCCCATACTCTCAGATCCTTATATGTTTCAATTGCCCATTGAGACACCCGGATACCACCTGCCTTCTTCACAGCAATACTCCAGCTATCTTTCATTTGCCCCACCAGAGGTAACTTATAATACATTTTCAGATATTGTTTCTCAGAATAGTATGAGATGTAGCTTCTATTCAAATTGATTTGCCTGGTTTTCAATGGAGTACCAAACATATTTTCACTAGAGTATTACCATACTTCCATAAAAAATATTGTCCTTAGAGGGTTACCGTACTATGTATTATGGCTATATCAAGTTGTATTCCATTGCTAAGTTATGCTGCAATTTTACACGCATCTAAATGACACAGTCAAGTTGTGACGTGAAATTCATATATTCATTCAAAGATGAAGCTTTAATCAATCTTGAACTTAACCACTGAAATTGGTCCTGGTACTTGAACTTTTCACATATTACTTGGAGTTTCTCACAATTCATGGATTTCTATATTTTTAATTGCAGCTAGACAAATTAAATAAGCTGCAGCATGCTGCATTTATATTAGTTCGATTTCCAAAATCTTCATCTTGAATATTTCCATTTTAAAGGTGGAAAGCATATAGTTTGGAAAAATATAAGTGGTATTTCCCTTGGAAGGTCCATTCAGCATACCTTGTTAATCATTTTACTTTTTTCATTATAAATAAAACCATTTACACATTTTTTTTGCTCTATATAATTAATTACATGGATTCTATCTTCTCGTAGTTAATTTTCTGAAATATATTCTGCAGCTATCATTTGGCAAGTTTCAGACAGATGAACAAGGCTGGGTAGATACAATTAAATCTGTACATTCCGGTGGAATAGTAAGAATTAACACCATGGACTGGCTTGGGCAGTCACAGTACCTGAAACAGATGGTTTACTGGTCCTCCCTTTCTTCTGCAATTTCTGAGGTAATTCTTAATTTCATACATGACCCTCTATTTTCGCACTCTTTATCCATAATAATGTCACCAATCTGTTGTTCTCCTATATAAATGTCATTAATATTAAACTAATGGTCAATGGCAGAGCAATATGTGCAATCTATGGTAGTCTTACATTATAACAATGAGAAATTATTTGCGAATTGTTATTTATAGATCTCAACTCAAATCACCTAAACTTTGAAGATTAATGGAGACTGATGCTCGTCAAGCTTGGTTTCTCATATATTTTTGCATGACATTTAAAACTGATCGTGCATGAAAATTCTGCTCTAATCTATGTTAGTCATGCATGGTTTACTGATCTTCTCTAATTGCTTGTTCTAACAATTAGTCCATCATGATTAATCAATTACAACTACACTGAACGCTTAACTTTAACCTTTTATATGATTGATTAATCAACATTCGTTATTTGATTTGTTCATATGGGTACAATTTTGCCTCATTTTGTAATTTCCAGGCAGTCTTCTCCAAGAATGCCAAAGTCAAGATACTGGTAGCATACTGGTCTCATTTTATTGAAAACACAGATCAATATCTGAAATCTCTCCTGTACTCCAACATCCTTTGCTCCTCTTCAAAGTATAACCATTGTGGTGGTAAGCTTGAGATCAAGTACTACAAGGTACCTGGATTTAACGACACTGGAGCAGCAAGACACAATGGAACACGTACAGGGAACAAATACCCCGATTATACACGTGTAAACCATGGAAAATATGCTGTTAGCGATGTCCGGGCACACATAGGGACCAGCAATCTCATATGGGACTACTTCTACACGACAGCAGGTGTGAGTTTCGGTACGTATCATCCTTCCATTGTGTCTCAGCTGCAAGAAATCTTCGATGCTGATTGGAACTCGCCTTATGCTGTTAATGTTGAACCATTGCAGCAAATCTGATGATTAGTAGCTTTGCTGTTCATTCTCACCTGAGTTCTATAAATAAGTAATTGAATGTTGATTCTTTAGTACACGTTTTTTCTCTGTTTTTATGCAGAAATTATTCCTCTAAATGATGAACTTTATATTTTGAGATGTAGCAATAACCAGAACAATGCTTTAATTTAACTACTTGTGCTCAACAGCACGAGTATTTTATGTCAGCGTCAACTTGAATAGATCTTATTGGTTTTGCGATGGTTTTATGGATTGACCAAAATTGTGGGTTACCATGGCTAAGGACATTGTTATAGAAAATCCGATAGGGACCTTCTTCATGGCACTCTCAATTACAAACTTCACTTAATAAGTTAATTCTAGATTGTCTCTCCCTTCATGTTACTAGTCCTCTTCTTTTCTTCTACCCATGCGTTGTGGAAGATGTTGAAGACTCATGTCGTTCCATTTGGGATGGCAACGGAGATGGGAAAATTGTTCTTGCTGCATGGAAGACTCATGTTATTAAATTATTATCTATATTTTTAAAGCCATTTTAATAGATATTTGGGTTTTAAAATCTTAAAAAATATACTTCTTGGAATCCCACTTGCAAGGACCAATTACTGAAAGCTACACTTCAAGAACTAGACTTCTGACATTTAAATTTTCCTCACAAACCAATCCCATCGTGAAAATACATCAACATATGCTAAGATTCATCTCATGTACCATACATGTTCATGAACATTGCTAGAAAACATAAAAACCAAGTTTTGATGTTATATAGTGTCAATAAACGTGTATTTTCATAATCCGTTTGCCTCTCACAAGGGAATATGAGATTTTCTGCTTAACGATGATGTAATGCATTGACTTTTTTTTTTTTTTTGAAAAAGACCGTGCTTCTACTCAATTTACTTTATCACCATATAAAGTTATATTTTGTGTACAAAAATACTTTGTTATACTGTTGATTTTGTAAGTAATTATTGTGGCATGATGTTTCCTATGTAATTTAATTTTACGTTAATTTTTAATAATTTTTTTCTATTAGTGGGCATCGGGTTGGTTTTTTGCTTGTCCAACCTAATGGTAACACTCCAATGCAATCAACTGCCAAAAGACTATCCAACAACAAGGATTTTTTGCATATATGTCCTTCAAATTCATTTTTATTGTAGTTGTACTCCTACATACTTCGAAATATAGTATATTCTTGAAATTTTCCTCCATTTGCATCTATGCCTTCTACATTGGCTACAATGTTCTTTAATTTGACCATAAAAAATGACAAAATTACCCTTTTTGTTAAGACAGCAGACATGATCATTACATCTCCTATTCTTACATGCAAACTTAAATGATTGAACTATCCTTTCTATTTTTTTTGACCGTTGACTACTTGCACTCTACAAATACAACATACTTTATTGTCATCGACAGTGAAAAAATATATAGAAAGGATAGTTCAATCATTTAAGTTTGAATAATGAAATCGGAGATACATTTGTCATGTCTATAGTTTTAATGAAAAGGATAGCTTAGTCTTTTTCTTATGCTCAAATGGTTAAACTAACGAAAGTCGTAGCCAGTGTAATTGGGCGGGCATGTATGCAAATGGAGGAAATTTCTAGAGATACACTGATTTAAAAATAAATTATTTCAAAGTATGCAGGGATTTTTAGGAGTATTATGCAAAGAACCCAAATAACAACCACCACTAGGGTTGTAACAAGCTGTACCCAAGCAAATTGGGTTTGTTTGGATTTGACTCGTCAGGGATTTGAATAAGTTTGTATTTGATTTCAAGTTCAATTTTGAGCTTAGAGTTGGATCTGGGTTCGGTTCAACTCTATGTTGGGTAATTTGGGTTCGTTTTGTATTTAACTAAATTAGCCAAAATGGATGGCACCAAACCATTGAATCGAATCAAACCAAAAAGCTCATTTGGTTCAAAATCACTGTAAAAAAAATCAATAACTTATAAGACTTATAATACTTATAAGTCGAAGGAAAAAAATAACAATTTATGATCTTAAATCACAATACTTACAATGGTATCAATTATTGAAGAAAAAAAAAAGTAGTTACCATTGAATGTATTTATGGAGGATGTCCTAGTGGCGGAAGCTCCAGAGGTGGAGGCAAGAGAACATGGAAGGGATTCCGTAGTTGCAAAGGAGGCATGGAATTGACAAAGGAAATGAGGAGGGGTTGAGCAGTCATCCAGAGGATAGAGGAGGTGACAAGAGTCTGGTGGTAGGAGAGGCAAAAGTGTGGGAAATAGGAAGGAGCAAAGGGGAGCAGGCTGAGTAAGAGGCACAAGGAAGGAGGTGATTCTAGTTTTAGGGTTTCTAGTATATTATGTTGTATTACTTGTATAATATCTTAAAAGATTTAAGATTAAAAAAGTACCTAATAAAATCTCAAACATAGCTAAGTAAGAATATCGAATAAATTATAAATTATATAATCAATATTATTAAACCAAACCTGAATTTTTACAAAACGGACATGCTTTCTTTAGATTCGCTTCATTTATTGGATCGAACTCAAAAGTGTTATTTGAGTTTGATTCATTTCTAACTGAAAACCAAATATAAATTATTCTCAAACTTCAAACCATTTTGACAGCCTTAGCCAGGCACCCACCCATCGAGATCTTCTTCAAAACAACAATACAACTAATTGAATCAAGAATGCACTCTAGTAACCTTTAGAAGAAAAAAAATGCAATTTAGTAAAAAAACGAAGAGAATCACTTGAGAAATGCAAATGTATTGCCAGATTTAGAACAATATGAATTCCAAAATTCTTATTTCTTCCATTTGTTCTAGTTGTGCCTTCAAAGTTTCGAAAGTTCCTCTGGCTTCTAAATTATCCAGAAAAGTTTATATCATCTTCTATACTTTTATATCACATTTCATTGCTTGGGCATTTCAAAATTTCACAACGCCACTCCATCTAGTTTTGCTTCTGCTTCAACTTGTCCTACGCATTGGACGAGTGCTGCATGCATCTCCAACAACTAGTCTAAGATGAGTTTTTCAGCACCCACTCAACCAATGTTGAGACACCAAATCCAGTCGCTGCCCGTTTTTTATCGTTCCACACAGGTCCTGCCATGTCTACATGCATCCACTGGATCTTCTCATCAACAAACTGCAAAGGGAGAAACGCCATGTCAAGTTTGGAAGGAGGCATCATTTCTTTAAGGAGCAACTAAAAGCAAACCGGGTTCTAAATTTCATAAATATAACATTCAACACAAGGCAATATCATAGTCCCAGACCGATTACTGAACTTTGATGGAGGAAAGACTAGTAATTACCTGTTTCAGGAAAAGTGCAGCAGTGATGGAACCACCTTGACGGCCACCGGTGTTAACCATATCGGCTACTCCTGATTTCATATTTTCCCAGTAGCTTTCCTCAAGAGGCAACCTCCAGAATTTCTCTCCTGTGACCGCAGATGCATCTAGATACTCTTTTATAAGTCCATCATTGGGCGAATAAATACCTGAGCAGTAGCATTTAGTGGTATGGAATGACATTCGTTTGACATATTTAAATCAGAGACTTAGGAAGCTGAACAAGCATAAAATTGGATAGTTTCAAGAAGTGTTGTATACAGATTTCACCTATCTAAACAATTAACAAGATGCAGCAGTTCAAATAGAAGAAATTCATGTGTGTAAGTAGGCCTGTAAACGAAGAGGACATTTACCCACAACCTGCCTATACCCGTTCCATTTATACGGGACGGCTCTGACTCCTCCTTCGACTTGACGGCTCCCCTTTTGGTCACTTCCACAATGATGCAAACCTCCTCCAACCTCTTCTTTTCTTCTTCTTCTTCTTCTTCTTCTTCTCTCTGCCTCCAGCTCCTCCTTCGACTGGACAGCTCCCCTTCCAGTCGCTTCCTCCGACCTCCTCGGTTCACTCCTTTTGTGCCTCCTCCAGCAGCCTTGCCTGGACAAAGTGCATCGAGCATACCTTCTGGAAGTCGACAATCGATTCGATGAAACTAGGACTGCCTCTACTCCCCCAATCTAGACCTCGTATTATGGTGAAGCAACTTAGGCATCAATTCCACTTGTTTCCAATTAGGTTCATCTTGGTTAACATTGGGTGTCAATTTTATTTTTCTAGTACTTTTTCTGATTTTTTCCAATTAGGTTCATCTTTTTGGGTGCCGATTTTTACTCTCTTTTTTTCTTATTTTTTTCAATCATTGTATATATGTTCTATTTTTCTCTCTTTATGTTTTTATTAGATATACAACTTATTTATGAATTTCACCAAAATGAATCATGATAATTTATGTTTTATTTTTTCCTTTTCTATTTTTTAAGAATCATTACAAATATAGAAGTGGTAGATAGTAATCCACCAATAACACAATAAGATGAACAAAGCAATGGTAAAAACAGACAGACAACATCATCAATTTGAAATGATTTTATAAAGATTAAAATTGAAGGAGTTCCTAAAGCTAAATGCAATCCTTGTAAAAAAATTTATCTCAATAGATTAAAAGATGGAACAAGTCATTTAAGGACTTGCTTGAAAATACAACATCTGACTAAAAACTCTAAAGTTTTGCAACAAATGTTAATGAGCATTGGAGGAAGAAAAGAATATGGTAAAATAAATGTAAAGAATTTTAAGTTTGATCAAGAATTAAGTCAAAAAGATCTTGCTCATATGATAATACTCTATGAGTATTCATTCTCCATAGTTGAATATTTTGCATTTAAAGAATTTTGTAGAAATCTTCAACTATATTTTCAAGTGGTTCAACGCACAATTATTAAGAAGAATTGCATGCAAATTTTTTAAGAAAAAAAGGAAAAATTATATAATCTATTAGACAATCTTACATATCATATTAGCTTCACCAACGATATGTGAACGTCAAATCAAAATAGGGAATATTTGTCTCTAATTGCCTACTACACTGAGGTTGAATGGAACTTACAAAAATCTATTTTGAATTTTACTATGATTGATGCACCCCACTACTAATGCACTCACTAAAGCAATCATAAATAAACTTTATAAATGGAACATTGACAAAAAAACTTGTGTAATGTGTTGGATAATTGCTATACCAATGATACTTTAGTAAGGGAACTTGATAAAGTACTTATAACAAAGGGTTATCTTGTAGTAGATGGAAAAATGTTTCATGTTAGATGATTTGCACACATTATGTTAACAAAAATGCATGATAGTGTCAAGTATGTAAAATCTTCCACATTGAGGTTACAAACTTGTAAAGAAATGACTTATCAAGTTAAAGCTTCTAAAAAATCTCAATTGTTAGATGTATCTACTAAATGAAGCTATACATTTTTCATGCTTCAAACTGTCTTAGAATTTAAAATGGTTTTTTACCATTTAACACATGTTGAGTAGTTCCTATAAGCATGCACATAACGAGGAGGAATGGAAAAATGCTAAAATTATTTGTGATACTTTCAAAAAATTTTATAATGTAATGAATATTTTCTCTTCGACATTATATACATCTACAAACTACTTCTTTCCACACATTTGTGTTCTATATGTGTTGCTAAACAAGTTATATGATAACTATATTCCATTTATTTCTGCAACTGATGTCAAAATGAAAGTGAAGTTTGAAAAATATTTGGATGCTTCAAATATGGTTGAATCCATAGCTTCTGTTTTAGATCCAAAAAACAGATGTAAAATAGATACACTTGAATTCTACATGAAGAAAATTTATGATAAAGATGAGAAGAGAATTAAGGTAGTCAAGAATTGTTTAATGGAAATGTATAATGAATACTCTTTGAAGATAAGATATGGGTTGTAAAATGACAATACACTTGTATATGGTGAGAATACAATAAGAAACACATTCAGAAGCATTAACACAAATTCTTATATAGTAGACTTATCATACACTTCTGGTTTTGCTACTATTAAGAATGAATATGAGGTATATCTTCAAAGTAAGTCAGCTCAACAATCAATAAAGAATGATTTACAAATATACTTGACCGAGAAATTACATCCATGATTGAGACTTTTAATATATTGACATAATGGAAGCTTCAAGGTCTCTATTGTAGCTTCCATAACTCATGATAGTTTAATCATTTCTTCATCTACCATTGCCACAAAGTTTGCATCCAATATATATAATAGAGTTCTTGATCAATATAGATGCTCTATACATCCAAACACAATTGAGACAATAATTTGAACACAAAATTAGTTAAGATCTAAACTTCGTTGTAATTATACTTTTTCAAGTTAGTTTGTTTGATCTAATTATTTTTGTTTATTATATAATTCATTTATATTTAATTTAACTTGTTGGGTGTGATGTTAGTGAAGCAACCTTAGGCACAACAAAAGATGATATTGATAATGAAGTTAATGTTGAAATAAATAATATTGATTTAATGGAATAACCTTAGTCAAGAAACCTTATGCATCCAAGCACATAATAAGTTTGTCTATAGTTAATCCACTTTGGCTTTTGTTTCTTATTTTTATCCATATATGCATGCCTATCATTTTTGTCCATATGTCTCTATGGCTTGTGAAGCACAATCTATTGTTAAACATATTGGAAATGAAAACTTCCCTTGTCATACCTATTATTTCCATTTTCCAGGCATCTAAGCACATAGGCTTCCAAACGTATGCATCCAAGCACTTATGCTCATTTATTTGCAATTAATGGATCTAGTCATACATATTATTTGCAGTAACTGAATAACAATCAATGCTTTTTCAATATTACACTAGCATTTATTTTAGTCATTCAGTTTTTGCTTTTTATACGTAGTTGTGACTGTTGAGTGTTGACTCTACCATCGGGATTTTTTTTAACCAAATATTTCCCATCTAAATGCTATCAAGTTTTTTTTTCTTTGTTCTGAAGAAATATTAAAGCATCTTCTCATTGGTCGTGGATTCTCTGTGGAATGAGACAAGAAACCATTATATTATTTCACAACAAAGGATTACAATCTCCTATATATAGGAGAAGATATACTTAACCCACAAGCAACCTATTAACTAGATAACATAAAAAACCATATAATGATCCATTTATTCTAACACTCCCCCTCAAGTTGGAGCATCTAACATGCACAACTTGTTATATAAATAGATATGAAGAAGAATACTTGATTAAAAAAACATACCAACAGAACAGTCGGACTACTGCATCAACACGTGGACTTGACAGGTTCATACAACGGAGACAACGTAAGATCAAAAACATCAATAAGTAGCTGGACTGCTACACCAACACGTGTGGATCTGAAAACCGTCTAAGACAAGTATATCTTTTTTTTTTCTCATCTTCTTCTCACACATTCTTTTCTCCTTTTTTCTTCCTCTAACATTTTCTCACATTTTCATCCTCTCTTTTTTCCCCCTTTTTCTCCTCTAACCATTTCTCACCTTTCTCCCCTTCTTCTTTTTTCATTCTCTCACCTCATTTTTTTCCTTCTTTCATTTTCTTTCTTCTCCCTCCTCACGGTCTCTTCTTCTTCTTCATCCTCCTCACCCGACGACAGAGGATCCATGGCGGAGACAGCGGAATGGTCCACCGGAGGCAGTCGGATGACTCGACGGGGCCTGGAGCGCGACTGGAGGCACCTCCGAAGGCTGACGGTGCGTGGGAAAGGACGAACGACATTGGAGAAGAGAGAAATCGGGGCTATCGACACTGAAGAAGGCCTGAGACGACGAACGACGGCTTTGAGGGGTTGAACTGTCCCTATTGACGGGACTAGAGGAGACTGAAGGGGCCACGGCTGGCCTAGACAGTGCCACCAGTGGCTTGGACTGGCCTACGACGACGGGAGGAAGGCCTAAATTGGCCGACGACGGCTGGAGGAGGGTCGAAGCTGCTGAACGGGGCCGACTGGAGCCTCGACGACGACGGACACGACAGCCAACGGTGCAGACGGCGGTGGACTGGCTAATGCTCAGCGCCAGGTAGGTCGACGACGGCTCCACGACGTCGACGACAAGGCTAGAGACGGCGACCAGGGTGGACAATGGTACGCATCCTTTCCCCTCTCTTCCTACTTCCTCTCTCCCTTTCCTCGACTGCGACCAGGCTGGACAGTGTCGACGGAGGCCTGGACCGGGCTGGACACCTGGAAGACTGAACGGAACCGGCGAACACCTGGAAGACTGGACAGAACCGGCGAAGACTTGGACGGGCCGGACGACGCGGGAAAGCCGACGGAGGAGACGAGGGCACGGGAATGAGAGACCGTCGGAGGGGGACGGGACCTGGACAGAGTGGGCGGAGGCTTAACAAGCCTTGGACGGTGCCGACGAGGGCAACCAGAGGAGGAGGAAGCTCCGACAGGTGTTGGACAGGAGCCTGGATGGTCCGAAGGTGGCTATCGGCTGTGGGAAACAACAGAGGAAGGGTGGACGGTACCGACTGATGCTAGGTTAGGGTTTTCTCAAGGGACTGCCATCGTCGCCGACAGTGGATCTACGACGACAACGGCTACTGTACTCTCTCTCTCTCTCTCTCTCTCTCTCTCTCTCTCTCTCTTTCTCTCAAACCCTAGGGTTTTTCCTGTGCTCTGATATCATGTGGAATGAGACAAGAAACCACTATATTATTTCATAACAAAGGATTATAATCTCCTATATATAGGAGAAGATATACTTAACCCACAAACAACTTATTAACTAGATAACATAAAGATCCATATAAGGATCTATTTATTCTAACATTCTCCAATCTACTTTAAAGATTTATGGTGTTTAGCTGACATAATCTTTAACTTCTGCTAAGAAGGATAACTAGGATTTTTCAGCAGAAAAAGGCAATAAGAAGAAAGGAAACTAGAGATGCGCCAAATACGGTAGTGCAGCAGGAAAGCACATTTTTTCCCTACGGTTAGCCATCCTCGCAGAAAAAAAGTGAAGAGTCATATCATAGTGGTATGCTATTTGTCTTCTTATGGTGCTGAACTAAAAAGAATATCTTGATAGGTCATATTGCAATTTGATTTTCCTTTCTATGATGCCTAATATTCACCACAGCTTTGAGTTATTAGTGATTTGATATCTTCTATGTCTATGTTTCTTTACAACCATCATAATCATGTGATTCTTTCATCTTAGCTTACAAATTTATTGTAGTTTAAAACTTTCTAGGAGCAAATCATAGGTCCATTTCCATTCCATTGAGTTTATTGACTTAGGCATCAATAAATCACATGTGATGCTTATACCTAGATAATTAACTTCACTATGGTCTTAGATGTTGTATATGGTTCTTTAAGATTCATGTTTTACTGAAAAGGTAATAGTTATACTATAATCTTAATAGCTTAGTCAGTGTTGTATTTTCAAGCTAATATCTGATTTTAAAGTGCATATCTTAACTAGGATCATGCAGGCCATCTACTGAATTCTTAAAGGCAAATATTTATTACTGTCTTCTAATTGTTACTGTTATATTTTCTTTTACAGATATTGCAAACTTAAAATGTAGCTTGATGATGTAATCTAACTTGATGCTTCCAGAATCTAGATAATGTTGATATTGACATAGGGAGGCTTTGAATAAATGAGATCATTATTACTGTCTTTTATTTTTTTTATTTGAATTTGTAATGACAAGGGGAGGCTAATTTGTAATGTCTTCTAATTATATTATCTTCTATCATTGTTACCATCTTCAAAGTTCAAACACATTGTTTTAAGTATGTATTTTTAAGAGTATTTTTAAGTCTTGGTAGTTTATATTGAATGTAGTAGTAAAATATGATTTTTGTCTTTTGCTTAAGGTTTTTTTTTCTTAAATATAAATTACTCAATTACCTATTTGTCCTACCCGTTTTATTTCCTACCATAGGTGACAAAAATGGTAAAGACAGAAACTCAAGTAGTGTTTGATACCAATTATTTTTTATAACTTATTGGAAATAATCACTTATGGAAACAAGTTGAACCAAACACACAAAAAAAGACTAACACATTCAAAAACACCAGTTTTTTTATCATGTGTAAAACTCACAAAAACGTTGAAAAAAAAAGCTATGGAAGGCAACTTTTTTAAAAACGCTAGGATCTTCTTTCATCTATTTCCTATATTATTTTTGTTGAAGATGCAATATTACACATGAGCTCTTCTTCTTCTCAACCACTCTTCTTCTTCCTTTTCTTTTGCGACAGTCCACCCCTCTTCGATCCTACCACTCGCTCCTCCAACCGCTCCACCGAGGTTGAGGTCTCTGTCGAAGGCACCATCGCCGAGATCTCACCAACAGAACCGTCAGCACCATTATTCTCAATAAGGCAATGTCGACAGACGTGGTGCAACCCTTGGACCCCTCTCCTCCGTACAAAATCCCCAAGAAAGGCCAGGAAGAGTGAATGGGCGAAAGAGATGGGGGGTGGGAAGGGTCAGAGGCTGGAGAACGAAAGAAAGAGGAGATTTGAGGAGGAGAAATGGGGGCGGACAAGGAGAAGAGATAGGGGCAGAGGAGGAGGAGAACAATATGTTGTGAGGCCAAGAACAAGTGGAGGAGATTTTTAGGAGGGAGGAGAAGGAGGAAAGGAAGGAGAAAGTGATACCGACGAGCAGGAGATGGAGAAGAGGAGACGACAATAGAAGAGAAGAATGAGAGGATATTAAGAGAGTTAGGGTTTTTAATATGAAGGGCAACTTGACTATTTTAGACAAAAAATAAACACTTATTTTGCAATGCAACTAAATATAATTCTTCATCTATCTCATAAGCTGTCTACAATTAAAAAAAAACTCATAAACTGACTCTTCAAAAATTGTCAAGAACGAAAAATCATTACCAAACACTACCTTAGAAAATACAAGTCTATACTTACCTTGTTATCTGTTAGAATTTAAAAAATAAGGATATGACTAAGGCTATATCCAACCCATTTACAAGCCTATGTGCAAGTGGTTTATAGTAAAAAAAAAAAACACATAAGCTGGCTTTTCAAAAAACACCGTGAACGAAAATTTGTTACCAAACGCTACATTAGAGAATACGGGTCCTGTATCTACCTCGTTACCCATTAGAATTTAAAAGATAACTATATGGCTAAGGCTATACCTATCCCATTTATAGGCCTATATGCAAGTGGCGTACACAAGATAAAGAGCACATTAAAGGTCTACAGGAGACAAAGCCACTCAAGCAAGGCAAGCAAAAACTGTAAAGATGATTGTACAAACTAAATGAAGAATCTGAAAATACACGTATGAGCATTAGAATTTTACCTGCAATATTGGATCCAAGAGCAATAATACATGCACCAGTTAATGTTGCCAGATCAACTATCTGAAAGCAATTATATAGAATTTATTGAGTTACAATCTTGATCCAAGTGTTGTATATCAAAGTTGAGATACGTTAATAAGCACCATCCATGAGGTTTCAAATACTCCACATACCATAGAATCTACGAGTAGAAAATTGCCAGAATGGAGATGCACCGTTAATGTTGATAGTGTTTTTGACTTTTTTATATTCTAAAAGTGAACTAAACAAAACAAAAGGGTGATTTTACAAAATCTAACATGGCCTAGCAGCAAAAGAATCCACTAAAATAGAATGCAAATGATTCTACTAGGCCTTGGAGCCTGGCAGAGAATGGTATTACCATTAAGTTAAATTGTATAGGGGTCTCTCTTCTCTTTTTTAGGTTTCCTCAATTATTCTATGCCATACTAGTGAAAAAGTTTAACAGGAAGCTGAGGAAAAAGGCATTTAAATGAACAAACTAGGCCACACATTTACAGCCTTTGAAACACCAAGGGAGGTTGATACGTGCATAGGCAGAAAATACAACCATAAGAAATTTTCAGCTAATTTCTGCAAGAATCATGTACTTCACGATTTTATATAAATTTTTACATTACATCTTCTCATTATTGTAATTGCTACCTTATCAACACCTTGGTTACAAGCATAAACCAAAGCATCGGCAAGGGTTAGCCTCCCCTCAGCATCAGTATTGTTGACCTGGAAAAAGAATAACTCATCAACTACAATGTAAAATAGTCAGCCTAATATATACCATTAAAAAGTAAATCATGTACATCCAAATATCCAATAAAGCTTTCATTTTCAAAAAATTAGTTTATGAAAATGGATTACAACTTATTCCAAAATATTCATTCAAGACAATGGCACACAGACCAAGTTGTTTATTTAGAAAGTTTCCTATTTTCAAAAACTGCTACTGTAGATTTATTCAGCCTGTACTAATCAAGCAACAATGTCCCCCTTTTTGAGCCATGGTATCTAATAAAACTGATTCTCAAAAAGACAACAGGACAAATTATCCTGATGTGACAGTTTTCTCACATTTTATCCCCAAAAGGACCTTGAGATAGTGTGAGGATGAAGATTTTGATGTGACTAATGAGGATTTGGTCCCAGTTGACCACAAAACTAAAAATAAAGAAAATGACATACCCCCTCATTTTTTGTTTAATTCCAAATAACTCCCTCACGGCCTCACATTTAGATAATCTTGTGTGCCTCATTCATTTTTCATTATAATTCCAAATAACCCCCTGATGTTACTTGACAGTGAGTTGACCGTCAATTTCCACAACTAATGATAGTTAATTTGAAACCGATATGGTAAAGTGACAAATCATCTCTCTCTCTACTATTTCACTCCTCATAAACAACTCCACCACCACAATGTTGCCACCACCGCCACTCCACCACCAAGACACCATCACCATCAGCACCACAACTAAGAGATATGTGCTCTCTCTTTTAGAGCCAAGGGGTGAATTGACAATAAATTTAAGGTTTTGTTGCTAAGGGGTGATTTGGAAGTAAATTTAGAAGGTTATTTTAGATAAATCACCAATATTATAAGTGGATGTTACGTCCAAACTAACTTAGGGGGTTATTTTGAATTATATTAAAAAGTGAAGGAGGCACAACAAATTATCGAAAATGAGATAGAGTTGTTTAAAATTTGACCAAAAGTGAGGTGGCGATATGTCATTTTCTCCTAAAAACATTTAAATGCACAGTCTTACTTCATTGTTGACCATGCTTTCACGTGAATGGCATTTACATGTCCATTTCACAACTTCATGTCTCATTTAGTCATTTCAATAGTAGAAGACTCGCAAGTCTATGCTGATAATCATAATCAACAAATCCATTCCCATATGTTTCAGCTAAACACAAGATAATTCTATTTATTTCTCACAACTTTCAAGTCCCAACAGCATCTTCATTACCTTCACCTAAACACATGATCATTTCATACCATCTAAATAAGGAAAGTTTTTGCTGAACCAGTCTTTGCACTAGTTTATTCTTCACTCAGATATTTCTAGAACATTATCCCCAATTTTTCTGCTATAATCCCACTGTAACTTTTCCCTCATCTGCAGTAATTTCTACATAATATACATGATAGTATGATACTCTTCTAAATGAAAAGTAAGCACATAGAAATAGGGGAAAAACTGAAGATCTCACTAGCACCAAGTATAAAGATAAGGTGCGTAAGTGGGAGAGAATAATCATTCCATTGATAAGTAAAGTTACATATATATATATATAGGATTGTATATAAACGGATATCCAATTACCTTATTATATAAATACACACAAGAACCTATACAATAATTCTAACACTTTCCCTCAAGTTAGAACATATATATCTATTATGTCCAAATTGATACAAAGAGAATCATAAGGTCCAACAATAAGTCCCTTTGTAAAAATATATGCAAATTAATTTGAGGATTGCATGTAAAGAGTAAAGATAATCCCCTACATTATCATGTTCCTTACACAATAATAATTCACCTCTATATGTTTAGTATACTCATAAAAGATTGGATTGTTAATATTGTAGATAACGACCTGATTATCACAATACATAGACATAAGTACATCCACGAAGAAGTCAAGCTCTGTCAAGAGTGAATGAAACCATATCACCTCACAAGTAATCTGTGCCATGGATCGATACTCTGATTTAACACTGGATCTAGAGATAACATTCTATTTCTTATTGTGTCATGTGCATGGTACTAAATGTCTACGCGTGTTACTGACATTTCTCTGACACGTGTCTTATTTTCAAGTTACCGACGTAACTTCGACACAATATCGAGATGAAATTTTTCTGAACAAATGTAAATTTTTTTTACCGTATTTCCACCAACACAATTTTGACATACCGATATTTCCTTGACACGTGTCTATTTTTCAACTTATCAAAGTCCGACGCGAAATCGACATTTAGAACCATGGTCATGTGACAAGATTACCTCTGACATAAAAGTAATAGTCTGAAGTAGACTTTTGATCTCCTCTATCCCCTATACAGCTAGAGTCTTAGTATGTCTCAATGTGTAAGTGGCCATTCTTCCTATAAACCAGTCCTTTACCAAGGACCTTCTTAATGTAAGATAGTACTTGTAAAGCTCCCTACCAGTGTACTGTTTTCGATTCATGCATAAATTGATTAAGCACACTAACAATGTATGTAATATCTAAACGTGTGATAGTCAAGTAAATCAACCTCCCAATCAGACGCCTATATTTATTAATATCTTTCAGAAATGATGATGAACTATCCCAGAAGTCTAGGCTCTAATCAAATGAAGAGGTCTTTGATTTGCACCTCAGAAAACCTACCTCCTGCAAGACGTCTTGTACATATTTCCATTGAAACTATACCATCTTGTCCTTAATATAGGCAAACTCAATGCCCAAGAAGTATTTAAGTCGATCCATATCCTTCGTGACAAAGTATGCATACAGCTAGTCCTTTGTCTTATGAATGCCTGTAATATCACTGCCAATCAATAGAATATCGTTCACATATACAACAAGGATAACACAACCGTTCTCTGTCCGCCTGTAAAAAACTAAAGTGATCAACAATACAACGTTAAAAACCACTAATAACAACAATACTGCTAAACTTTTCGAACCAAGCATGTGGACTCTGCTTAAGTCCATAAATTATTTTCTTGAGTAAACAAACCTAATGTTCTCCCTGAGCAATATATTTTGAAAGTTGCTTTATAAACACTTATTCTATAAGATCGTCGTATAGGAAAACATTCTTCACATCCAACTGACTAAACTCCCAAGACTAGTTTATAGCAATACAGAGAATGAACTGTATGGAGTTCAATCAAGCTACCAATGAAAAGGTCTTGGCATAATCTACTTCATACTCCTGTGTGAATCCACGTGCTACCAAACAAGTCTTATACTGTCTACCACAGGCTTGAACTTGATAATAAACACTTATCAGCAAGTGACTATGTCAATCCCTATAGGTCTAAGAACCAAATTCCATATGCCACGTGACGTTAATGCCTATATTTCCTCATTCATAGTTTCCTTCCAATGAGATTGCAAGAGTACCTCTTGATAGCTTTTAAGAAATAATTCAAAAGAAATGGACTATGTAATGACACGGAAGACAAGATGAAGTTTCTCATAGATAACAAAATTTAAAATAAGATGAACAATGATGACATATATATACCTTTCCAAAGGGCAATTGGCATGTTAAGATCTATAGGTGTTAGACTGCAAACATTGAAGAAGTAACAGTTGGAGGTGATAGGGGAGAGCGCTGATGGTGATGATATACCTGCAAAAGAAGAGATGCCTCTTTTTCCATAATAGTGGAGTTAACAGCGTCAGTACCACAAGACTCCACTGAAGAAGGTAAAGGAATACTCTCTGACGAAGAGTCAACACTATCTAAGAAACTCTGAATCTCAAATAAGTTGACATCTATAAACACAACATACTTCCTAATCGATAGAATAAAACACTTATATCCTCGCTAAGTACGAGAGTATCTGACAAACACACATTGAATAGATCATGGAGCCAATTTATCAAGATGTTAAGTCAAATCCTTAATAAAGGCAATAAAACCAAAGATCCGTGGAGGAAGTGTAAAGAGTTCCATGTCTAGACGTAACTGTCGTAGTGGAATCACCCCCCCTAAGGAGTGTAAATGGCATGCAGTCAATAAGATAAGAAACAGTAAAAATCGCATCAAACAACAAGTATTTAGGAACATACATCTCAAGTATGATAGAGTGAACTACATCAAGAATATGTGGATGTTTACACTCAGCAATACCATTTTGCTAAGATGTGTGTGGACAAGTAGTCTAATGCATAACACTTAAAGACTTATAATAACATTGTAGGCTTATTTGAGTAAATTTCAAGACATTATCAGTACGAAGAACTTTGAAAGTAATTGAATATCGATTTATTATTTCAACAAAAGAGTTTTTGACAATATCAATGACACTAACTCTATACTTTAACAAATAGACTCATGAGACACGATAGAAATCATTAATAAATATAATATAATATTTATGATCAGATATAGAAGATGTCTTAATAGGACCTCATACATCACAATGTACTAACTAAAAAAACTAGCTATGAACAAAACAAAGACCACAAAAGGTAGCACAATGATGCTTACTCAACTCACAAGACTTATAATCAAAAGAAGAAACAAATATCCAAGGAAGTACCTACTATAATTTCCTATGAGACGAATGACCCAAACGACAATGCTAGATAAGTGACGGTTCTACTGTAGATGTCAATGAGGCAAGTCTTCGAGGTAGTTCATCTTTAACCAGCAGATAGACACCTCTGCCTCGTTAACACCCCAAACCAATCCTCTTTCTCATATGTAAATCTTGAAAGGTACAGTAAAAGGCAAAGAATGTCACATAACAATGTAATTATTTGGTAATGGCATTAATGGATAAAAGATTAACTAGAAAGTCAAGGACATAGAGAACTTTGTTTAATGTCAATTGTGACGTAACACGAATAATGCCATGTCCTAAAATACAACAAGTCTTGCTATCAGAACTAGCAACAGAGCTAATATCTAGTAGCTAGGATAGACGGGTAAAAAGGTTAATAATACCTATCATGTGGGGTGGATGATGCTCCTGAATTTATAATCTAAGAACTATCCCTAAAGGCTAATAACCCAGAGGTACTTGATGCAAAGGCAGTAGCATGTGATACCAATGCAGTGGAGGACTAATGCTCCTAAAGCTAAAGAATTGAGCATACTCATCATGAAATAGGGTCACCATTGAAGTACTAGTAGTAGAAGTATCTGCAACTGAGTACTCTGTGTTTTAATAGAGACTTGTACTCAATCTAGTCTCCTAAACTTTTCCCAATAGCGATCTGATCGATGGTTCTAACCAAAAGCGACCACAATGCTTACATAGTAGGCGACCGCGGCTATCTGTACGTCCATGTCAACCCCCTCAACTCGAGTTGTGACTACAACCATGAGTAGTAGCCATGTTAGAGTAATGTAAACTATCGGTGGAAGTGCCACTGGAGATGCGCAGAATTCAAGAAAATGTGGTCTAAGTTCTGGAACGGAATCAACGCCAAGAATTTGTACCCTAAACCTTAGACAAGAACCCTAGACTCACTAGAAAGGTAAGTAGCAATAGCTAACTCCTTATGATAATGGCGCATCGTAGTAACATAAAATGTGAACAGCTAATACACATTAAGTTCATCCAAAAGGGCCCAAAGGATAGTGAAGTGATTTTAGACTGATATGTCTCCCATTCGTAGTGTAAAGACGTACTCGTATATCTCAAAGACACGGGAGATGTTCTTCTCATAGCTATACATTTGCTTCAAAGTGTCCCAGATCTTCTTTGCAGGCTATAGAATCATGACACCACGTGCAACATTCAATTTCATACTATTCACCATTTAAGAGACTATTACCGAAACATCAACGGACCAATCCTCGTAGGTATTGTCCTTCACATTAGGTGGTAGTTTTGTGAAGTGTTGGGTCTTACGGTGTAAAGCAATAAATGTCTGAAAATTCTGTACCCATAGCAAGTAGTTCTTCCTATTTAGTTTCCCCGAGGTCCCACTGAGATTTGTAATAAGTGATTCCTTGGAAGCCACAACCATTCTGGAAGAGTTTGATTTGACCAAGTCAATCTGGAGTCAAATAAGTGATGAACCAGTCCCAAAGACGTAGAGACAGGGGCCTTAAATGACCCAAGACAGTCCAAGAGGGTGGACAACAACACTCCACCCTCAGTAGTAGTAGTAGCCGTACAGGAGGTACACAACCCTTCTCATGGATTGCTCAGCAGTAGGATCCAACAGCCAGGTTGCTGGTAGAAAAAAAAAGGAGGCAACTGACCTGTCAAGTAGCTGTAGTAGAGAAGACGACCATGGAAGGGTCACTAAACAGGCCCAATAGCATGTTTAGACAGCAGACGAAAGGCCTGGGAAGCCAATTGGCGATGGGAGAGAGGATTAAAGGCCCAGACAGCGAAGGAGAAAGGGTCTGAAGGCTCGAACAGTGTCAAGGGAAGGGGTTAAAGGTCCAAACAACAGTGGGAGAGGGTGCTGGAGACCTCGTCGACAGCAAAAAAAGTGGTGAGAAGGGTTGGTTGGCGGCGAAAAGAAAGGTGAGAACTGTGGCCGACAGCGGAAGATGTCCTAGGACTCTTTCCAATGCTCTGGTACCAAGTAAGTGGGAGAGAATAATCATTCCAATGATCAGTAAAGTTATATATATAAGGTTGGATATAAACAGATATCTAATTACCCTATTATACAAACACACACATAACCCTACACAATAAGTTTAACAAAGTGAAAAGGGAAATTGACTCAAAGGGCAAACCCAATACACAAGGCTCCCAAACCCAGTACATAAGGCTACAATACGCAAATTATTCCCATATTTTCAACTATAATCCCACAAGGCTCCCACCAATGTCGGGTAAAGTGGACGAAAACTAACTTGATGGAATAAATAAATAATCACAAAATAGCATGTCTTTCTAGAAATAACATAATTTAGCACAAAGCCATTTTAAAGAATGCATGATGGAAACCATCTTTCCCACTAATGTAAATCAAACAAAATAGACATGAGATTGATGGAACTTTTATGACTGTGTTTTCGAAGATGAGATGTTCCAGTTTTGCAAAACTCTAATCACACTGCATTAGGATCAGTGATGCGAAAATTTCATCCCATCAGTCAAGCTGCTAAATGCTATCTTCTTCTATTACATTCTTCAACTACTTTCATTCTTCACTGCTTCCCACAATATAGTATAGTTTGCCTAAAGAAAAGATAGTTATTGGGATAATTTGAGACCATCAAGTTCTTAGATATTGAAATATTGTACTAACTTCCACTTATCTTATGAAACTAATATACCCATTTCAAAGAAGATGAAAGAGAAAATGATAACCTCAATTGTCTTTCCATTTGAAGCAGTCACAATGTCTCCGGGTCTCATGCCTGTACCACTGATCATATTTTCACATGCAGCAACTATGAAATGTATCTGGAAGGGAAAACATATGTATGTTCAGGAAACCAAATCGTTCTTCCATTGATCCTGACTGATATTAGCAACAGCTTTGTAATAAGCAGACCATGAGAATGAGTAAAAACCCTTGCCTCTACTCCCGGTGGTTTAATTTGCCCTATTGCTTTGGCTGCACCGAACGTAGCTGCAGCACCACCCATATCAAATTTCATGAGTTCAATCAGACAGCCTGGTCCAGTTTTAATGTTGTAGCCACCACTGATTACAAGAAAGAATAAGTAAATTGTCAAAAATCCATGTAATGTGGAGGCAAGTTGACCTTCTAGACTGTTAAAGCAGGATAACTCATTTCAAACAAAATAGCAGCATCAGGCAAGCACAAACCCTAAAAATAGAATGCAAGATGGAAGGCCAACATACGCTAATAAAAATGAACGTCAGACCTGTCAAATGTTAAGCCCTTTCCAACTATTGCCAATTTGGTTTTTGCATTTCCTCCGGGTGGTTTATAACATAGATGGATGAAATGAGGAGGGTTTGCTGATGCAGCAGCAACACCCAAATAAGATCCCATCTTCAATTCTTCACACTGCTTTGCATCTAGTATCTTTGCAGTAAAAACATCATTGTATGCTGAAGCAACTTTTGAGGCCTCTTCTGCCAGTATGCCTAGAAGACAAACAAATAAGCAGCCAAGTTCAGATTCAGTTGGCTTAGCTTGCATAAGAGAACTTTGAATTGCTTAACCTTTTAAAGAAAGCTTCAAATAGAAAAGAAATATAGAATCTGGTTTTCTGTTGGTATCTAGCCAAATTAACAAGAACAGAAAAATGGAAGATCGATATTTCACAAACCAGGTGTAAGCACATTAGCTGGTGCATTCACAAGTTCTTTCCCAAAAATCACTCCAGTGCAAACGTTGCTAGCATACATGAGCTTCTGTTCCAGTTCAGGTCCGGATCCCAAACCAATAATATCTAGAGATTTGAGCAGCAGCTTTTTCGACTCGGACTTGAACCTAGTGTCTTCATAAATCCCCAACATGGTTCCTAGAAAAAAATCAAGCAACAAGCCGATAACAAAACGGTAAACACTGTCCACGGTTCACCTGAACCAAAACAATGGAGAGCACACCTGATGCCACTGAGTAAGCAGCATTGAGCTTGGACTCTAGTGAAAGCTCATCTGAAGATGCGAGAACTACAGCTGCATTACTGGCCTGGGAAGCTTTTGCTGTGGCAGCAAGCACCTCCCCTAGGCCTCTGTACGCAGATGTGTTAGGCGACGACGAGCATTGCCCAAGTCCAATCAAACCTAGCCTTTTGAAACCCATACTTGCCAATCTAAGGACTGTAGATTGCCCTGGCTTCCCAGTGAAATCCTCCTCAGCAGATGCTTCAGTCAATAGCCCACCAAGCTGCTCATCAAGCTTATTCAATATGGAGTTCTCAAATTTAGAGTCCGAGTCCTTCGACATGTCTTTCTCCGAAACAGCAACCGCAAGTATGTCCCCTTTCCATTCCGCAAAGTCCATTTCTTTGGCAGAGAAACAAATCTGCAAGTCAAGACATAAAAACATGGTAACTATCAAGAACAGATCGACAGGAATTTAGAGCTACCACATATGATCATCAGATCCATCTCTAAAAGAGCCACTTCTTTTCTAACTTTACTAAGCGAAAACATCAAACCTCTCAACGTAGACTTGAAAAAAAAAAATGCACGACGAAACTGATCCATAAACCACATAAAAACCAGATCTTTTCGAGAAAAACAGCATAGAAATCAGATTTTTAAGGAAACGATCGAATGGTCTCGACCTGTGGAACATCGATGGAATTGGACTTGGTGAACCCAAGTGTGGAATTGGCAGCAGCTGCTGCAACAGTGTGCGCCATCCGGAAGACCCTTCGAGCGGTGCGATGTGTGGGGGAGAGGGCGATCCTGAAGAAGGATATGGGGTGGCGTTGCAGGCGGTGGATGGGGAAGGAAGCGGCGGCAAAGGCGGAAGAAGGAGAGCAGGAGCAGACGGAGATGCGAGACGTAAAGACGACGGCAGCGGAAGCCATTGCGAGTTGGGTCGCGCTGGTATTTATCGAAGGAGGAACGAATCCTTCGGGCCTAGTTGAACTCGGAAATGGTTCTCTTCAGTTTTTTTTTTCCCCCTTTCTCTCTCTTATTTTTCCTCTCTCTCTCTCTCTCTCTTATTTTTCCTCTCTGGACGAATTTACGATGAGTTAAATTGTTGGATGGGATAATATTAGATCTATTTTAAATCTAATTTTAGTCTAAATTCAATCCAACTAAACTCATAAATTTCGATTGATTCTAAGATTTTATATGTATTTATTAAAAATTAAAGATTATATTTATAATATATTACATAAAAACATATAACATTAATAATAAATATAAAATAATAAACAATCCAATTATGCTACAAATAAATACATGATTTATTAATATTTTTTAAATAATATAAATTATCACTTTGAAGTTTTTAATTAATTTATGGCAAAATAATGAACAATTTAGTTCTTTTGTTTTTCCTTGATAAACTACAAAAACGTTGAGATTTGAGATGGAGTTTTGGATACAAGAGATTAAGATTTTATAAATAAATAATTATATATGTAACATATATTTATAAATATAAATAATTAATTATATATATACCTTCGAGTTTAAGATTAGGTCGAGTAATCCATCCGAAAGACGCATATCCAATTCAAAAAGTTTGGATTTGTGTTTTTTTTTACTTTATTTAACTAATGATACCAAAAATCCAACCCAATCCAATCTATATGAATCGAGTTGATTCGATTTTCGAGTCAATCCAGATCTATGTACATCCCTTGTTACTTACTTTTTGTTTATTTGGAAAATGTTTTTTGTTTTTTTCCCCCTTTTTAAGAAAAGTTAAGTTTATGGATTTATTTTTATAATATCAAGGGATCGTAAGCTAAATCTATTTTCCAGCAACCAAATACATTAGAAAGAGGTGGGATCTGAATATCTAATATTTTAAGCGAAAGAATTAATAGAAAATATCAGACAAGATTCAAAAGAGAAAATGATTAATCATGGATTTCTGAGAGAAATTATCTAACCTTGTTTATGATAAAAGTTGTAGATCTTAACATAAAAATAATACAAGTTTCGAAAATTCAAAATGGAGAACCTCACTTCTTTAAGGCCTCACCTTAAAGTGAGGGATAAACAATAAGTTCACATCAAGCTCATGTTGAGCCTCCTTGGATATTGGGCCAGTAGATCCATGGTGGAACCTTGATCTTTCTATTGATCTATTGTAACATCACATCACTCTCTGCTTTAAGTCTCTTTTTGTTCGAGAAACGCAATGAAAATAATTATTGTTCATTAAAAAACTAATAAATACTCCCATTTGTTCCTTCTTGGAGAAAGCAGGCAAGCTCTCTTGAAGGTTACAAAGAACACAAGATGGTTAAAACTCCGTTACGTTTTGGCTATCGTGACTCTACCGTCTTAATTAATGAATGTTTCAAGATTGCACCAAATTTTGTTAGATCCAAGCTGTCGATGGTTATGGGCACTCGATATTGCAAAGACCACCAGGAAGGCGTTGATGCGGTTAAGAGACATCGAGGGTGCGTCGATGACGAGGAATCGGTAGTCTGATGATGTATGAAGATGTCATCAATTAAACAGGAGCAGAGAAATGTAGGTAAGTATTAGCAGTCCTCTCAAAGATGTCCACGGTGAGATATCACTTCATATCATAAACAATCTATGTATCGTACGTGTTAATTACGACCATGCTAAAATCTATGTATTCCCAATTAAGTGTAAGATTATGGTCTTTTAGTTAGTCCTTATTTCGATCTATGATAAGTTGTGGAATAAATCTAGAATATGAATTGTTATTTCGTTTGATTGTATAAAAAAGCAGAATAAACTCGAAATGATAATTCCTATTCTGATTTACTTATTCTAAAATAGTTATTCCGTAGAAATGGTAAAATAAAGTCATTTCACTAAGTTATTCTCGTACATGTATATATATGATATATTTTTTTTTGTTTAGAAATTAATACATATATAATATGTTATGTACATACTTTAAATTATATATATATATATATTAATAATCAAATTAATTATTATTAATTTACATATTTTTTACTTATTTCAACACTAATTCTGATACTTATTCTACTTTTTATCTAAACCAAAATATCTCCTTATACATACTTATTCACCTTTAAAAAAATAACTTCTAAACTAAATAGTAATACTATTAGAATTCTAATATTACTTTTTATTTATTTCTACTTATCTTATTCTACGTCTAAATAAGGGCTAAGTCATTGGATTAGGAAGAGAATTCCCCAAATCAAATCAATTGTAACATCAATGACTTTAGGGAAAGGTTGGCAATGGGTCGGATCTAGACCCAGGACCTGTGGATCTAGACTCGTAAAGTATGGGTCTAGGTCCTGAAAATGGGACACATGGACCCGTAGACCCAGATCCGCTCATTTACTAGGTTGGGTTTGGGTCTAAAAATATCCAGACCCATGGATCCATTGTAACGCCCCGATCTAGGAACGCTACTAAACACAGTATCAAGCATAATTACACTAATTACAGAAACATTAAATAACTGTAACTAAGGCTCACCTTCAGGATCTCAATGTACAGCTAGAAGCTGCAACTCCTACACCGGAACTCGGCTGCACGCGGTCTGCACCTGAAAACTAACAAGCACGCATGAGTGACATCTAAGTCACCCAGTACGTGTCCCAAACACACAAACCACAAATCTCCGGAAAACTATAAAACTCATTTCTTTTATTTTTCAAAACTTGTTTTTCTTTTGAAAATCCTCTTTTCTTTTACTGGAAATCATTTGGGAATTCAATCCCAAATCCATGCTTTTTCAAAAGCCATGTTTCTTTTCTCAAAACATTTGAAAACTCATTCCAAAACCACCTTTTCTTTTTCAAAAACACACCTTTGCATTTTCTTTAAAAACCCTTAGAATTCATTTTCCAAAACATATCTTTTTTAATACTTGAGATTTCTTCCCAAAACCACACTTTCAAATTTACAGTTTTTGACCAGATCCAGTCTAAAACACAATGCCTCACGGGCTCAAAACTAAATCTTGAATACAGGCTGGTAACTGGTAAAACATCATCATTATCTCATTTCAGGATTTTAGGATTATTTCATCAGTCCAGTCCTGACCAAATCACATTTCTTTTTCTTTATTCATTTCCACTTTTCTTTATTGTTGTTACCTTGATCAGGGGTAACCAGGCGCACAAGCAGTAGGCGAGGACATCCTTTCCTTTACCTTCCTGCACTGCTGTTGTGAAATTCCCCGTGCGGGATGTCACTGCCCCCGCCAACTGGCCTCAATTCATTTTCATATGTGCACGGGGATACGTCTCTGTCTGACACCTCATCGGCGACCCGAACAACTAGGTTTAATGACCCAGGCTCAGTCTACACTGTCGGTGACCCGAACAACTAGGCTCAAAAACCTAGGCTTAGCCTACACCGTCACGAGCTCGGTGACCCGAACAACTAGGAACAACGACCTAGGCTTAGCCTACACCGTCGGTGATCCGAACAACTTGGTATAAAAACTCAGGCTCAGCCTACACCTTCTCAAGCTCGGCAACCACAGTCATGTCTGGCAATTGGTTCATTGGAGCCTCATACTCCTACCACGTTACTGACACCAGCCCCCGTAGCCTCTTAACACATTATTAGTGTTCCATTTCAAAACTCTTTAAACTTTCTTTTCAAAACCATTTTCCATTTCATTCTTTTCGTTGCAGGACTCTATTTCCTTACAACACTTGACCCTCCACTGGGGTCCCAACTTAAGCCATGAAAACTATGCTTAAAAATCATAAATTAGGTTTCATGCCCAAAATCGCACAAAATCATCCTTTTCATTCATTTATGGGATCAAAACCCAAAATCACACCCAAATCTATTTATTTGGGTTCCACATTTCTCCATGTCATTACATGGGGAAAACATCATTAACATTCCATTAAGACCATTTATCCTTCATTTAAAACCATATTTAAGCATACCAGGTTCAGGGCAAAAAGGCAGATTGAATCTCCAGTTAGGCAAACCGAAATTCCCTGTTTCGGTATACCAAACATTTTCGATATACCGACACCCTCTGTTTCGGTCGACCGGAGGATTTCGGTCTACAGAAACCTGGGATCTGGCTTAATCTGCTAGGATTTTGGCATACCGAATTCCTCACAGACAGGGCACACCCCTGTTTTAGGCGGTGAAAGTCGCCCAAAGTGGGAGTCCCGATTGGACCTCCCAAACACCCATCATAAATCATCAATAAATCATGGGGTGTAGACCCTTGAGTCTACTTCAAAACCCCTCAAACCATCTATGATTCCATCTACCACACAGTTCACACGAAAATCATAAGGGGAAGGGGCTCAAGAACGGCTACTGTAGCCTTCAACCCCAAAATAGCATTTCCCCCAAAAATATCAATCCTAATCGCATGATATCTATATTCTCATGTTATATATCACATTCTCATTCATTTCATAATTTTTCAACAATTTTTCATGTATTTATTCAATTTTCATGCAATTAACTCATCGTTAATGAAACACTGTACGAAAGTAGGGAAAGGGGTCACGTACCTGGCTCAGCCTTCCGACGACCCTTCCCGTACTCCAGCGAACCTCCTCGCGCCCCGGCCAAGCCTCCTCTGTCGACGGACACACGAGCGGCTCACACCACCCCCTTGGTTGCGCGTCGTTCTTCTTTCTCTTCTCCTCTCTCGGTCACCCTCTCCTCTCTTCGCACGCCGCAGCCTCCCTTTATCCTCTTTCCCACCAGCGTCGGTCGCCCATCGCGTCGGAAGAGACGGCGAGGCACGGACTGGCGTCGTTGGTGGTACGGGTCGGGGAAGGAAAGGAAGGAGATGGAAAAATGGTGCGGGCTCGTGAAAGGAAAGGAAAAAAAGAAGGGGAAAAAAGGAAGAATAGTCAGGCACGCAAACCAAAGCGACTATGCATTCTCAAACCGAACTCCACATTGGTCCCAAATCACAAACAGGCGCACAGAAAGCCAGCCACAAACTCACACACCCAAAATCAACAGATTATCTATTAATAAACCATTTAAGCAATGTTACAATTAATTACATGGTTTACAAATAGAAATGGATAATCAGGCCCAGATGTCACATCCATGAATCCGATTTATATATTATATATTATAAGTTAAATATAAAGACTAATGTATAATATTTGTATTATATATATTATATATATATTATTCTACTCTCAAGTTTAAAATTTATGTGGTATATGCACATTGACAAAGGATTGTTGTATGGACATTGATAAAGTTGATTTGTTGAAGTTGGATATATTTATTTATGTGTTGTTCAACTATCAATGGTTCATGATATTGTTCATGTTATATATTTATTTATGGTAGTATTTTATTCATGATATATATGTATTGACAGAAAATTGTTTAGCACATTTATTTACAATTGCTTTAGTTTAATTAAAAATCTACTTTCTTCAAAAACATGAAAATAAGTTGAAGGACCCATTAGACCCAAGACCTCGACCCAGACTCATTATTTTCATGGGTCTGGGTCCTGATTTTAGAACCCAGACCCAGACTCGGTCCTAGACCCATGAAATAAGATGGGTTTGAATATAAGTAAACTCGACCCAAATCCGACCCGTTGTCACCTTTACTTTAGGGTTGCTCGTGCTAACTATGCATTTGACTAGTGTGTTTGGGAGGCACATTTTGTTGGTGGGTTTTGGTTTTTTTTTTTTTTTGGGTCACAAAGAAGTGAGCCTTGTTCAAGTGTTTGGTACCCTATGTAGTATCTTTTTAATATGTGTGATTAATCAAGGAATATTATGAATAAATGACTTTAGACAGGAGTTATGAATTAATCTAACTAACGATATGATGATTATTATTATATTATTGATGAATTGATAGTTCCTTTCACTAATTAGACCATGTAGATTATTGAAGGATCATTTTGGAAGCAATAAGTTACGACTTGGACATTTATACATATAAATGTATGCTTTAAGGATGTACAAGTGTAACACAAGTATGTGTCTTTGAAGCCAAGTGTGTAGAAGAAAGAGACAAATGTATGTGCATGTGTTACCACCCATGCAATGGTCAGAGGATTTAAAAAGGTAACCCATCCCTTGGTAAAAATGTCAACAAACAAGAGAGAAAGAGAAGGGAGAAGGAGGGAAAGAAGAAAAAACAAGGAGTAGAGAAGAGAAAGAGAGAGAGAGAGAAAGAGAGAGAGGAGGGCTTCACAATGAGAGGGCCGACAACGATCTTGGATTCTACGATGTCGTGCAGCCTCCTAGTGGCTTAAAGAGCTCATCGATTGCGGTTCTTTAACTATTTGTGCTACAATCGGTAGAGGTGATTGCATTTTGCGTTTGGTGGGTTAATCCTTCTTAGATTTCTCTACATGTGTCTAATTTTAAGGCATTCGCTCAAAGTTTGGCTGAGATCAGTGGAGGAAGCTAGTGGGAGTGAGTGGTTGAGAACAAAGCTCTGGTTAGGTGGGGAGAGTCGACGTAGGTGTTGAGTTTGCATGCTTTGCTCAAGATAGACACCCTACCAAAAGCTTAAGAAGTAGCTTTAATTCATTGTTTTGATTATTGGAATTAGATGCCTCTTCAAATTCATCTTGGTTCTCATATATGTGATTATGTTTTTTGGTTTCAACGTTGGATTGCAAGCTATTTGAATGATTTTTTTTTTGTATGCATGTTTACTATAACTTAGTTTGTTGTATGACATTACTGTCATATTTTAATTATATCTCAAGCTCTGAATATTGGATTTCAATGATTTTAGATATGTTTGATAGATAATTTTCGAGATCTTGAATTTGATATATTATGCAAAATTTTATGAATCATATTGTGACCGTGCGCCCGTCCCGGAGGGAGGGGGAAGGGAGGAGACTACAGCCATGCCAATGGATGGCGAAGGCGCAAGGATAGGATAAAAGAAAAAGAAAAGGAGTCGCCACCTAGTCTTTTAAGGGAAAGACGAGGAAAACCACAAAAAGATGAGTGCATGCATGGGATGCAGATAGGAAGGCTGGATGTCTGCTAACCAGAGGATGGGTAAGGATTCCTATTACGCACGAGGAAGGTATTAGGCACCCTCGT